>BPLR01005883.1:0-206486 GCA_021605095.1 Caerostris extrusa
TCAGACACATCATATATATTTTTTTAATCTGGTGCTTTTATAATAAATTGCTCACATAAATGAAAAAGCATGTTTCAATCATTTTTTTTTGTTTTTCATGCACACAATTTCTAAATAATGTGTATAAACATTTAAATCTAGTTCAGAAAACTTATAATTTATATAAAGAATATTATATTTTTTGTTTTTTTATATTTATAAATATTTTTTTATTTTTAAGATTAATTTTTAAAAAAATGATAATTAATTTATTAAAAAATACTGATAATCACTAATAAATACTGATATATTAATATATTAAAATATACTGAAATGGCGTGTTTTATTATATTTTTTCTTCATAAAATTTTAAAAAATTCGTTTATTTATGTTTTCAGAAAACACAGAATATAATAAAACTTTAGCTCTCAATATAAAGAGTTCTATTTATTTTAATTGAATTTTTTTTTTTTTTAAATTTTCTTAATAAATAAGGCATTGCTAAAAAGTATTGATTTTAAACTTTTTAATAGTTGATTTGCTTATTAAAACTTCATTATATTCTGAAATCTAATAATGAAAAACAAATAATAACAAAACACATTAGATTCTACAAAATCTAACTTTGTTCAAAATTAAATATAGAAGCCAATATTATATAAAAAAAAAAAAATTAAAATACGAAATTGTAAAATCATATATTAAAAAAATTAATTTAGTAAATTAAGATATCAAAATACTATTTGAAACATCTTCAAATCCTGGAAAGACATTTGTGCATTTTTTCTTTTATTTTTAAGACAACATTTTGAGATTGGTATATATAACAATAGCAGAATATAATAAACAATTTATTCTGTTTAATTTGTTAAAGTATATAGTAGTTGGTTCCGCTCGTTCTATGCCTTCAATAATCAAGGACAACGTTGGAACTATGCAATTTAATTGTATCTTAAAAATACTCCCAGTCTTAAATATATATTTATGAACATATTTATTTTAACGTATATTAATTTATAATTTTATTTTAATTTTTAATTTATTATTTTGATTGTCTTATTATTTTTATTTTTATTTTTTTATTTATTATTTTATTATATTAATTTTTATTAATAATCTACTAATTTCAATGTCTATTTTTAAAGTATATTTATTTTAACATTTTATTTAACGTAATTATTTTTAACTAATTATTTATTTTTAATAAATGTATTTAATCTACATAATTATTTTTTTGAATTTTTATTTGATAAATATTGTTAAACTTTGGATGCATTGTAATTAAAAATGTACTATTATCTGTAGCGAAAACATAGTTATAAATATTTTCCTATGTAATAAAAATAACAAAAGGCTATGTAATAGAATAATAAAAGGCATTTGTAAAATGTTTAGCCTGTATTTTTTATTGTAAATGCCAACAAAATTGTTAATGCTTACAATAAAATAGATATTTAAAAGTTAAGTAAAAAAAAAACAAATACACACTTTTATCTTGGAAACCTTCTTTTTATACATTTTGTAGCACCACATTTTCAAATCTTGTATATAAATATTGTTATAGTTTCCTTTGAAGTAATATTAATATATTTAAAAGCAAATATTAAAACAACATATTTTATATATTTGCTTTTAATTATTGATATATTTTGCTGCAAAGGAAAAATTAAAATATGAAAGCTTGAAATATTATAAATTCACAGAGATAGTACTACTTAAAAATAAGGTGTTCTTCAATCAGTATCAATCAAAGATTATATATATATATATATATATATATATATATATATTTTCTTATGGGTGCACGTAAAAATAACGTATAAAATACGGTTTAAAAACCTTTAACCAATAATATATTTACATTTACGGAAAAAATCAATCTCATTGTTAAATTCAAGATTAGAAAAAGAACATTTTTTTTTTACGTGGTAAAAATGCTGAAAGGAAACCAATGATTCGCCCAATCGTTTAACCAGCAGGCAATTGTACATTTGGGAATGATTACCATGATTACAAATGCCAGATTAAGCTAACGTATTGTTTCATTATTTCATTATGGGTGCACGTAAGAAGAAAAGCCCCATTTAGTAAGAGATCTGGAGTATATTTTATGCAGAACGCAGAAATGAATTTCGCCTCTTCCCAGCTCTCCAGAAAGCTCTCATCCCAATAATTGCATTAGTCTAGATCCGAGCAATCATTTACGGAAAGAAAAATGTTCAAAACCTTCCTTGGAAAATCCTCCAGAAGTTAGACACATATAAAATATTTCTTTCGTGCCATTGTCCTTCAGTTGAACCCCTGGGGAGAATATCTTTTGGAAAACCCTCTTCAGACTACGATGCATTGCCTTAATGCCCGGATGCTGCAATCTCCATCGCATCCATCATCTCTTTCTCTTTTCATCCTCCGCATCCTTTCTCTCCTCTAATGATCCTTTCTATCTCCATCTTCATCCTCATCGTCTTCTCTCTCTCTCTCTCTTGAATCTCCAAAAGCATAGAGTTTTTATACTTCCACTTTTACACTCTTTAACTTTTTTTTTTTTTTTCATATAAGTCAAGAAAAAAAAAAATGTCTCCTAATTTCAGAGAACACTTTTTATCATTTTTTTCTAATAATATTTCTAGTCGTCCCCCTTCGCACTTCATTTTCATTTGGTATGTGTTAGATGGAATTGTTTCATGTTCTTTTTCTTTATTTTTCAGCTCTTCGATCTACTTCTTGTTCTTTTTTTTTCTTTTCATACTCTGAACTCTCTTCTTTATTTTTCAGTTCGATCTCCTTTTCACAACTTATAAGCTTTTGCCTAAAAAGTCTCATAAAGTTATAGATTTTTCTTTTACTTTTTCATTTGTCGTTCCCACTTTCTTGTTCATTTTTTTTTTTGGTGTTTCTGATGGCAATAAGACTGAAGAAAACTAGAATTCGATAAAATAATCATAAAATAATAGTAGCTATCTATTTTACGGTGGGAGGATATTTCCCCACGATAAAAAAATATATAAAAAAAAATGGTCAAATAAAATGAAAAAAGATAGAGTTGAAAGAACAATGAAGTGGGAATGACTTTGAAATCAATAGGGTACAGCAATTCATCAAAGCGTAATTCAAATGTCATGTTTTTGATGTTGGTACTGGGTGTTTAACATTCTTTTAAAGTTAGGAATTGTAACTCTACGTTTTATCCTTTAAAATTCGTAAATGCTTTTTTTTTTTAATAAAATTTCATGTTAAATAAAACATTTGCTTAAAGTTTACCAATGGGGATTCTTTAAGCTATTTTTGATGTAAGTTTTAATTTCAACAAAAAAGGAAATTAAGGACTATTTATCCTTTATTGCTATAGACCTGTCGTTTTTATGATTAATTATTAGATTTTGTAGATGCAATTAGATAGATTAGATGCAATTCTTCAAAGCCTAATTCGAATGTTTTTGATGTTGGTACTGAAATTATGATATTCAGTTTTCTATTAAAATATTTCAAACATTAATGTACTCCTAGTTATCATTACAGCACAATATTATCATATGTTCATTTTTTGGTGTTTCTGATGGCAATAAGACTGAAGAAAACTAGAATTCGATAAGATAGTCATAAAATAATAGTGGCTATCTATTTTACGGTGGGAGGATATTTCCCCACGATAAAAAAAAATATCCCCCAAAAAATGGTCAAATAAAATGAAAAAAGATAGAGTTGAAAGAACAATGAAGTGGGAATGACTCTGAAATCAACAGGGTACAGCAATTCATTAAAGCGTAATTCGAATGTCATGTTTTTGATGTTGGTACTGAGTGTTTAACATTCTTTTAAAGTTAGAAATTGTAACTTTACGCTTTATCCTTTAATGTAAAACTCGTAAATGCTTTTCTTTTTTTTAATAAAATTTCATGTTGAATAAAACATTTGCTTAAAGTTTACCAATGGGGATTCTTTAAGCTATTTTTGATGTAAGTTTTAATTTCAACAAAAAAAAGGAAATTAAAGACTATTTATCATTTATTGCTGTCGTTTTATGATTAATTATTAGATTTTGTAGATGGATTAGATGCAATTCATCAAAGCGTAATTCGAATGTCATGTTTTTGATGTTGGTACTGAGTGTTTAACATTCTTTTAAAGTTAGAAATTGTAACTCTACGCTTTATCCTTTAATATAAAACTCGTAAATGCTTTTCTTTTTTAATAAAATTTCATGTTGAATAAAACATTTGCTTAAAGGTTACCAATGGGGATTCTTTAAGCTATTTTGATGTAAGTTTTAATTTCAACAAAAAAGGAAATTAAAGACAATTTATCATTTATTGCTGTCGTTTTACGATTAATTATTAGATTTTGTAGATGCAATTAGATATATTAGATGCAATTCATCAAAGCCTAATTAGAATTTTTTTGATGTTGGTACTGAGTGTTTAACATTCTTTTAAAGTTAGAAATTGTCACTCCACGCTTTATCCTTCAATGTAAAATTCATAAATGCTTTTTTTTTTTAAATAAATTTTCATGTTAAATAAAACATTTGCTTAAAGTTTAAAAATGGCGATTCTTTAACCTATTTTTAATTTACGTTTAAATTTCAATAAAAAAAAAGGAAATTGGTGACTATTTATATCTATTGATATATGCCAGTCGTTTTACGATTAATTATTATCTGAAAAATATGACAGAATGTCTAATGTACACCAGGTATCCAAATCTTCTTTTCTTGATGAATAATTACAAAAAAAAAAAACTTTGATTTAGTTACTAATGGCAATTTTTTTTAAATTAGGTAATAGACAATCATAATGAAAAACACTTAATAAATTAATTATTGAATTACGACAAAAGCATGAGCATCGATTCACTGTTAAATATTTAACTTATCTTTCGTGAGTGTACTTATTGTAATAAGAAGTCTTTAACTTTTAATTTGATTGTAAAAAATGTTTTTAGTGATTTATGTTTTTAAAAGACTGTGCAAGGAGATTTACTCATAAAAAATGGAATCATGAATTTCCATTTCAAATATTTCAAATATTACTGTATTTCTAAATATCACTACAGCACTATATTATCCAAATTTTCAATACATTATAGCATTTTGCATGATGCTAATCATAAAATCTTAACTTCTAACATCTTCGAAATGAACTCTTTTGCTGTAAAAGTTGTACTTTGTTAATTTGTTGGTAATTTACTCTATAAAGGAAGGTTGAATCTAATACAGAAATTTTCAAAATTGATAAAATTATTTCAAATTACACTGCGTTTGCAACCTTTATAAAGTTACGAATCAAGCAATATTTTCAAAAATAGTTCATTCTGGAATTATTTTATAATTATAATACAAGAATCGAGTTTGAAACAAGAAGAAAAATCTATTATGAAAACAGTGCAACTCATTCAGAGTTATGTTAAAAGTTTGAACATGAAACAGTTCGAATCAAAGATTTAATATTCCCAGAAATGATTTATATTCTTAAAATGTCTTTTGAAAATGAAAAGGGATTCTTACATGTAGACCAGCAAAATTTCAAGTAAGTAGGTTTCCCTGGAAAAATGTAAGAAATTTTGTTATTATTTTCTAAAAATGTGAAAATTAAATACAAAAATACAAATTTGATTTAAGATACACTTTTGGGAAATTGGGCAATATTTTTCGCGAAATCTATGGGCTATAAATTCCTATAATGAAAAATACAAAATGGTCTTATAATAATTTATTTTATGTAATAATATTGTTTTAGAAATATTACAACTATTTATTGTGTAAAACGGTCTCGATTCTGAAGAAATGAGTCTTCGAAGATAACGAGGCAAAATTGTATCCGTTGAAATCGCTACATGTGTAAAATAATGTAAAAATTTGTTAAAGAATAAATACTTTTTTATTATTAATATAGTAGAAATATTATTTGTTAGTTTTTTTTGTGTACTTTGTATATTTTTTCTGGTTTATTGAAATACTTTAATGCAAAAAGTAATCTGAAATGTAATGAAAATAAAATTCAATGAAATGGAATATTTGAATAACTTTTATTCATGTTAAAAATTTAACAATTCTGTGAAAATAATTAAATTAAAGCTTAATAAAATAAAAACTTCAGCATTGTTTTAATGTATAATGTGTGTGTTTAAATTCCTTTACCCATCTTTTGTTAGATATTTTGAGTACAATTTCTGTACATTTACAATTTGTATGGTATTTTTTATTTTCAACGTAAAAAATAACAACAAATTTTTATGTTGATAGTAAAATTTAAATTTCCGTTTCAGTTATCTTAAAATAATATTAACAATTTAATTTATAAATCAGATTTATAAACTATGAATAAGTTCATTTCATATAGTTCAAAATCATAATATTAAAAACTGTTTTTCGAAATAAGGTGTAAATATATGTTTTGATGCTGTCACATGATACATAGCATTTATTTTAATGACAGTTATTTGAGGATTGTTTTTAGTAGCAGATAATTCTAGGAATGAATTGTAAACTTATACAAAATAAACTACTACTTTTAAAACTTCTTAAGTATTATCACAGCTTTAATTCTGGTGAAAACTTATACTGAAAAATTCTTCTTTAATTTTTGTTTGTAATTTTTAAGATTGTGATGTACAATATTTTATTTTCTCATGCATATATTTCTTTTGTGATTAAATTACTTAAGAAATAGTTTCGTGTCATCTATTCTTACTTTTTTTCTTAAATTCCAAAATAGTATTCCTGGTATGAAATGCATTAAATATAATGACACATGTAAAATGATTTCTCTCAGATGGTGACATCTGAATTTCTTAATCAATAAACCAAGATAATTCAATTTGGCTAAATACCTTTTCATTAAATAGAAGAAGCAAACGAAGAAAGAAATACACTAAAGGCATTTTAGAACAGAATATATATAGGACGATAAATAGCAATTTATTATATTTATATTTTATTAACTGGAAATTGTTTCATTTTGGCCTGTCATTTTATTTCTATTCATTTTTTATTTATTTAAATACACTTTATATTTCATTCAAAAAATTATTTTCAGATACTTTTGCATTTTATTAGTCTTTGTTAACACTGTTGTCTTTATAATATTAGATAGCTTATACTATCTAATATTATAAAGTTTTATAATAGTTTATACTATATAGTACTAGTATAATTTATAAATTATTCTATAAATTATAAAGATTTATAGTAATTTATACTATCTAATAATATTAGTTTTGTATATTATTTAGCTACAATACTTCCTAAGAAATTAATTTAGAAATTTGTGTTAAATTTAAAATAAATTAAAATAATAAATCTTCTAATAAATAAATAAAAATTCGCAACTAAGGAAACAATAAGGATTTCGTATAAAATACTTATCTGTGAAATTATTTTACACAAATATTTCTTAATACATTCATTTAAAATTTTAGATTTTTAAATAATTTAGGCTATTTATTTCTTTGAAAATTTCCTATGTATCTTTTAATATTTGAATGGCATAAAAATAGACTTTTATGCGTATATCTGAAATACTACGGTAGTTTTTTTAAAAATATTTCATTGTTTAACTGTTATTTAGAAAATGAATTGTATGTATATACTAAATGTAATAAAAACACTTTTTATCTATTATAATAAATAGAAACACTGGATCATCTAGATATACTAAACTGTTTCTTATTATATAAACCTCTGTTTGTCTAGGAATAATACAAATCTAGGAATAATACAAATATTTTCGAGTTTATCATTGTATGAATGAAAGGAAGATAGATTCTTAGACTATCTATCTGAAATACTGTTGTATTTTTTGAAATATTGTACTTTTACACAATATAAGGAAACTGTATATTTAATAAAAATGAAAGTATTCTTTATACACAATAACTATTTTGAGAAATAATAAATGATATATCATATAACTATTAATAACTATAAATATTTGTAGAAAGAGTATTGTTTAAACTTTCATTCATCTATCACAACAGTTGTTAATAATTGTTGTAAGTAAAATAGTACTATAGCCCTTCAAAAATTTCATATTATACTGTTTATCTTATATATTATATATTTATACAGTTTCTTATATATTTTTCTAGTTTCTATTTAAACATATCACTGATTAAAATTCATGAAACGGTAGAATATGTATTACTACTTTTTTTAAACACTAATCCACTTTTCAGATTTCCCTGAAATATTTAAAATATTTATTTATAACAAAATAAATAATTTGTGCATTATCTTGTTGCAATTAGTATCTCAATTAATCTTCTATTTGTTTTAAAACAAAATTGCTTAAGATTTATGAAAAGCGTTAATTTGCTTCTACAAAATTCAATCAACTCTGTAAATAGTGATATTATTCTACATCATTAATTAAAAGAACTCGCACCAATCTTTCAAAATTCATTTATTTATCAGCTAATTAACTTGATCAAACACAAAAGAAGTTTACTAACTTGAGTCTAAAAACAATATTCTCCTAAAAATACGATAAAGAAAACTTGATACCCTATAAACCGAAAATTCGATCTTTTTATCACACAACTTTCCTTCTTTCAAATATTACTACAGCCATCGCCATACCACCATGCTAAAAACGTGTCTTATAAATAATGATTTTTAATACTTCTTCTACTTAAAGTAACAAGTAAAATACAATATCGAATTTTTCCGCTATTTTGACAAAATTAGCACTACGTGATAGATTTTTTTTTTTTCTTTTACCACCAGTTCTTCCGTTCTTCCATAATGCCCAACAATTTATTCCTTATTTAAGCATACTGTATAATACGACATGTGTTCTGAGTTAGGATCGATAAAACATATCTCAAGATATGGGAAACATTTTGCTTTGTGATTATTTTCTTTCTTTTTTTTTTTGTTTTTGTATTTTTTTGTTTCTTATCTTGGCTAAAGTGTGTCTCGCCCAAACTGATTAACGTTAGCCATTAGCGGATTCCGATAGCGGTTCAGCTAAGCGAATAGGAAAAAGTTGACCGATATTACGCCATTGCGACGGAAGTGCCATCTGGTGGTAGTTTTTGCTTAAATTGCTTTATTCTTTTTTTTTTTTTTTTTTTCTTCTTCTTTTTATTAGAACTTAATAAAGATCGATTCTTTTTACGCTCGGTCGAGCTTGAATCGTTACTTACGGCGATAAGAATAACACAGTCACTGACAAAGAAAAAGCCTAAATGTTTTTAAGTGAAAACTACAAAACATTTTTTGTTTACTTGCAAATTCGTATCATTTTTTGTTCCCCTTAAGGTCTAACATCGACGCATTGTTTTAACTAAAAGGATAACGTCCGTAATCCCTTAAGCAAGCTAAGTGAAGAAGGATTAGTTGTGTCGTATATGTAACTACTTTGTATTTGAATTGCTGTTTTAATTCGGTAACATTAAAGTAATCGACTGGATTAAAGTATTAAATAGCTCATTTGGAGGCTTCGTTGAGTGTTTCCCAATTTTAAAAACGGCGAAATATTTTGTTTCTGGTTTCGTTTAGGTATCTCCTGATGATTTCTTTTTAATTAAATTTAAGGATTATTGTCTTTGGTGGTTTAGGTTAAACTATACACATTGTGGTGTATAAAGTAATGAATATTTATAAACATGCTTCAATGAATGTCATAGATTGGAGACTGTTTCATGCTTTAGCAGTTATTTGATTTTAAGAATATTTGTCTCAAAAATATAAAGTTTAATAAATAAAAAAATGGATAAAAATGTATTTTTTTTTACTTTATTTTTGTTATATTTTTTAAACATATTTTCAATAATGTTCATAATAAAAAGCTAATTTTAATATTGAAAAAATTACTCGTTAATATAACAACTATTTTGCACCATAAAAAAATTTGTCTAAATTTTTTAAAAATATAATGAACATATTGAAGATGCCGCTAAGAAGAAATTTATCAATATTTTAAAAACTCAATACTTTTCTGTACTGAAATTACAATTTTGAATTTAAATTTCAATATTAATATATAATTGTAGCTATATGCAGAAGTAGAAATTATATACACAACTATTAGCAATTAATATTAATTTGATTACTTCTTATATATAAGTGACAAAAAAATTGTTTCTTTATCTCTATAGGAAATATGTGAAACTTAAAATTATCATTAAAAAACAAACCTTAATCTAATAATCACTCTTTAAATGTATAATAAAAAGCACAGAAGAATTTTATTGATTTATGGAAAATATATACAAAGCTATGAATGGCTGGACTAAATATTTTATTTTAAAATAAATTTTATTTCATAAGTAGTAATTTTTAAACTATTGTAAAAAGCAATAAAGCTGAAATTAATTGTAATTTTTAAAAATAATTTTAACAAGACTCAAAGAGTTTGTCAACTTTAGATTTCTACTTTTTATATTCCATAGAATATAAAGCTTGACTGGAAGTTAAAAAAAAAAAAAAGATAACTACTCATGAATACAGTAATTGACATAATTTGAGTTTAAAATTTATTATATATTGAAACAACAATATTTATAATATTTTCTTTGGATATATTACTATATATGTTTTCTTGTTTAATTTAAAAAAATTAAACACTAACTAAAAACCTTACACTCTAAAAAACATAAATTTTGAAAACTATTCATGTCTAATGTTTCTATATAAATGTCATCTTCTAAATAAAACGCTAAATAAAATATTCAAAAGACACAAAGAATCTATAATGATAATTTTATAAAGATTGATAATTTTATAAAGATTCTAGGAAAAAAACTAAAATACTTATACTAATATAATAATATTTTTTTTTAAAAGTGACATAAAAATATTAAAATTACGGAAGAACCAATACGCAATAAGTAGATTTGATATTTCCTTAGATTTTATGAAAATGAACTTTAGTTTACAGCTTGCAAAACATTGTGCTTATGTTTTTATTTTTAATTTGAATAATTTACTAAAAGTGTCATAGTTATTAAAATATCATAACACAATGTATTAAAAAATTTTAAAATTACACATCTCGAATTTAATGTTTTTATCTGAAGTGTACTTAAATTTCTATTTAATAACAATTTATGTTTTAATAGGTTTTAAAACACAGGCTAAAATTAAATTTCAATTTTGAACTAATTTTAATAAGATTTGATGTGATAATTGAAATTCGATGTGAAATTCAATTACACGATGTGTAATTGAATTTCACAACGTGTGATTTATTTGTTAATTAGATCTCATTAAATAGTAACTGAATTATGACACATGGAAAGGATAAGCACAGATTGGTTGACTAATCATTATCTATTGCGTAGTCAGATGAACAGCTTACTGCGAATTGTTAATTAATTTAATTTAAAAAATATTTTTAATGGGTTGAAAATTTCCTTGAAATTGATAGAAGTTGTGAAAGATTGTTAGTTAAATAGAACTTCATTAATCAAGTGTTGTTGAAAAGATATTTCATTTTTTAACCAAACCAAAATATTTTATAATAGTGCTTGCAATCCATATTTTAAAAGTAATAGCAAATTCGAACAGTTTTTCGTGCTACGTTACAAATCAATAAATTTGTAAATCTTTTAAAAGTTGACTTTCATTCATATAAAGAATTGATAAGAAAAAAAATTTTAAAAAAATTAGTTGTTCATAAATTGCCAACAATATGTCACTGGAAGAAAAAAAATGTAAATGTAATAATTAAAAAGTTTACATTTTATAAAATTAAATAAATTTAAAATGACAACATTAAAGAAAAACAGATATCAGGAATTCGACTATTATGTTGAAGATTTATGCAATTTGATGAAGGTAAGAATCCCAAATTCTTCCAAAAATCTTTTCAAACTTGAAAGGGAGATGTCATCCGCACTTTATAGTTAATACATTTATAAATGTGAATTGTTTGCAAAATTGATTAAAAAACAATATTCAATAGAATTTAAATTATTCAAAATTATGATTTATTATGCTATAAATTAAAAATTGTAGTAGGAGCTCCACAGAACTCATATAAATTAAAAATTATATCAATTCTACGCAATGAATTTAATGCAATTTTATTAGTACTTTAGTATTGTATTCATTATATATATATTTATATTTATAACGTAAAAAAACTTATATTTATAATATGATTAATCATTTTGAATAAAGTAAAAAAAAAATAAATAAAAATTAGGTTGACTGGGATGTGCTATTTTTGCTCAAAACGTTTGCATAGTTTGGGAAATTTACATTTTTAAGATTATATTAATAATCAAAATAAAAGGACAATATTTTACAGGAAAAAAAAAATGATGAAAAAAATGTTACATACTCAGTGACTGAAATTCGATCCATCAAAAAATATTTAGAAATTCGCTATATATCAGTCATCATCAGAAAATTTGAGTGCGATAATCTATCTCTTTGATAAAATTGGTTGTTGAACCGCTGTATTATATTAAATAGCATTAATAAAAAAAAAAACTGTAATTTAACAGTCCTTTACTATTTTCTTATAGAAAAGTTTTCTTGTACTTTAAAATGATACTAATAAATTTTATTTTCTTCTGTTTTAGTCATTTAAAGTTAAATCATACACATGTTTAAAATTTATGAGTTCTTTTTGCATGATTTATTTTATAAAAACACAAACACAGGAAATATTTAAAGTTTTAAATATAATTAACCTATAACTATTCATTTGACTTCATAAAAAACATTTGAAGATATGATTTAATTTTCATAACATTTGATAAGTTATTTATGTTGTATAATTTTTTTAAATAAACACTCACAACCGATGGAGTTCGTTCTTCCCATATTTATGTAAAAAAATTAGTGATTTAAAGGGTACTAATATTTTCAACAATTATTTAGGGACAATTTAAAAGACATCTTAAAAGTCTATCTTCAAATGTGTTAAAACTTTATTTTAATAATTTTAAATTTGTCGCACAAATCTCATAAATAAATATTTGGATATTATAGCTGTACTTTTATATACTACGCATTCTCAATATCCTAATGGAGTTATATATATTTAGATATTATGTTATTATATTTTTAATATCGTAATGGAGTTATATATATTTGTATATTATGACTATCCCTTTCTCAGAATCCCAATGGAAATTGTACACAAAAACATATATAACTCCAACGTTTTTAGAAGGAACTTTTTTTAAAAATTTGAAAAGGAAGTATATTTTCTGATATATTTTTCTTGTGAGATGTCCACATACAAGTTTATCATATTTTTCCCCTCAAAAGTACCTAATATGAAATATAACATATTTCACATATTTCTTCATTAAACTGATGTCAAATCTTCAGTTATATATATATATATACGAACAGGCCACCAACACAAAAGTATTTGTGAAACTTTCGCTACTGGTGATGCTTTCCTTTCTCTTATATTTGAATTTTTAATTCAGTCAAATAACTAGTTCTTTTTACGGTGCAATTTAGGAAGCCATATTCAATCAACTTCTTACTTAACTTACTTCACTTCAACTTCTTCTTTACTATATTCCATCAAAGTAATTCTTTTTTTTTTCAAAATATACCAAATTTTTATATATGCTAACTTTTTCTATAGACTATGTTACAATTAATCAAGGCACATTGCATTTTAAATAAATATTTGCGAAATTTTTACTACTTACTTTCATTGCTCTTATATTTGAATTTTTAATACAATCAAATAACTAGTTCTTTTTACATTACAATTTAGGAATCTTTTCTTATTTTATTAGTTATTTATTAATTTTAATTTAGAATTAAATCTTTTTAATTTTATTAGTTAATTATTAGTTTGTTATTAAGCATATTCAATCAACTTCTTACTTAAGCATATTGTTATTAAGCATATTCAATCAACTTCTTACTTAAGCATATTGTTATTAAGCATATTCAATCAACTTCTAAACTTAACCTACTTAACTTCAACTTTTTTTATCATATTCCATCAAAGTACTTCTTTTTCTCAAAATATATCAAATTTTAATATAAGCCCTTTTTTCCCATAAACTATATTACAATTAATGTATAAAAATTATATTCTAAATAAATATTTGCAGAAATATCTACTACTGATGATGCTTTCTTTCATTGCTCTTATATTTGAATTTTTAGTACAATCAAATACCTAGTCCTTTTTATGCTATAATTTAGGAATCTTTTTATTTTTATTAGTTACATTTAAACCACATTCCATCCACTTCTTAAACTTCAACTTCTTCTTTACCATATTCCATCAAAGCACTCTTTTTTTCAAAATATATAAAATATTAATATAAGCTATTTTTTCCCATAAGCTATATTACAATTAGTCTATCGACATTGTGTTCTAAATAATTATTTGTGAATTTGTTAGTAAAAAAGATGATTCTTTCATTGCTGTTATATTTGAATTTTTAATAAAATCAAATAAACAGTCCTCTTTACGTTACAATTTAGGAATCCTTTTAAAATTATTAGTTATATTTAAGACCATATTACATCAACCTCTTGCTTAACCTTTCAACTTCTTCTTTACCCTATTTCATTAAAGTACTTCGTTTTTTATTTTTTTTCAAAATATACCAAATTCTAATATACGCCATTTTTTCCCCATATTACAATTAATCTATACACATCATATTATAAATTTTTACTACTGATGTTACTTTCATTACTCTAATATAATTAAATTTTTAATATAATCAAATACCTAGTATTCTTTAAGTTTCAATTGAGGAAACTTTTTAATCTAATTAGTTATATTTAAACCACATTCCATCAACTTCTTACTTAACATCAATTTCTTCTTTACCATATTCCATCAAATACCTACTTTTTTTCTTTCAAAATATACTAAATTTTAATATACGTCATTCTTTTTCCAATCAACTATGTTACAATTAATCTATTCACATTATTCTAAATAAATATTTATCATGTCTGTTCTTACAGCAAGGCATTTCTTAACAAACAGTTAGCTTTTTTTTGTATGAAAAATACACTTTTTTATTTCCCCATCAAACCGATGTTCGAAAAATCGAGCAGGCTATTTGTCACATTTAGGCAATATTCCGTCAGGACCCAAAACATTTTTTCTGTGAAAAATGTGCCAAAATTCGCCTCTAAAGCATGATAAATTTCTTTGCCATTCCCCAAAATAAAAGGCAGTGTGTGAAGCCACGGAGTATGTGTAAGTGTGTATAGATATAGATATATATATGTTTATGAACATCCATACACACAAACACTGCTGGACTAGAAAATGCGCTAGGCGAACTTGGAAGATAAGAATGGAAGGAACTAAAACAAAGAGGAAAACTTGAGGGGAGAATATATCACGCTTACAACGGTTGTAAACAAAGGAAGCTTTCCTTTACAGCTGAGATCCAGGACTTGTTTTCGGCAACTACAATATAGGTGGCAACTGTTCTATATACGTGTTGTTCTTTCTTTCAGACAGAGAGGAAAATGGTTCTAAATCTTTCTTAGGAAGGGGATGAGATGCAAGGTATTCTCGACAAGTATGCAGTTGGAAGAGGGACTGGATGGCTTTAGACATACTGGTGAGTGCTTAGTGGGTGGATTTGTTTTGGAAAAGCAAATATATGGATGCCATTTAGCATAGATTTAAATATTCAGTTCTTCTGTGCACTTATCAGAGATGTGCAGGATCTCGAATGTTTTATGTTGACTTGCAATAAATATGTGATTTTGAAAGTATTTATTACTTTCACAGAAGTAAATAGCCAGTTTACGTATATAAATTTAACTTAAGTAAAATAATTATTTATTTTTGAATAGAACTATGGCCATGGTATATTTTTCTAATTTAATTCTTTGGAAAGTTCCAAAATCATATATATTTGTGATTATTTTTTTATTTAGACATTTATAAACGAGGTTATTAATCTTTTTAATCATAAAAGATCATAATAGTGCATAATTTTTGTGTGATGAACTGGTTCTAAAGTTTTGATTTTTAATGACTTAATGTAAGTTATCATCTTAAATGACTAAAATTGTAATAATGATCTTAGTTATAAAGCTATATTTCAATTTTTTTTTTTCAAAATATATCAGTATTTTTATTTTTGAAAAACAAAAATGAATGGGGTTTATATTATAACCCGTTTCTTATAAACTATATTACAATTAATCTGTGCAGATAATATTAAAGTAAATGTTCGTGAAATTTTACTACTGATGACGCTTTCATTTCTTTCATATTAAAATTTTAATACAATCAAATACCTTGTAATCTTTACGTTTACAATTTAGGAACCATTTTAATCTTATCAGCGACATTTAACCATATTCCATCAACTCTTTCTTTGCCATATTCATCAAAGTACTCCTTTTTTTAAAAAAAAACCACGTACTAATATAAGCCATTTTTTACCCATAAACTATATTACAATTAATATATGCACATTATTCTAAATAAATATTTGTTCTTATATTTTTGTTTATGGCATTTCTGAACCAACAGTAAGTTTTTTTTGTGAAAAAATACACTTTCTTATTTCCCCATCAAACCAATGTTCGAAAATCGAGCAGGTTATTTGTCACATTTAGGCTATATTCCGTCAGGACCCAAAACACTTTTCTGTGAAAAATGTGCCAAAATTCGCCTCTAAAGCATGATAAATTTCTTTGCCATTCCCCAAAATAAAAGGCAGTGTGTGAAGCCACGGAGTATGTGTAAGTGTGTATAGATATAGATATATATGAATTTATAAACATCCATACACACAAAGGCTGCTGGACTAGAAAATGCACTAGGCGAACTCGGAAGATAAGAATGGAAGGAACTAAAACAAAGAGGAAAACTTGAGGGGAGAATATATCACGTTTACAACGGTTGTAAACAAAGGGAAGCTTTCCTTTACAGCAGAGATCCAGGACTTGTTTTCGGCAACTACAATATAGGTGGCAACTGTTCTATATACGTGTTGTTCTTTCTTTCAGAACAGAGAGGGAAAATGGTTCTAAATCTTTCTTAGGAAGGGGATGAGATGTAAGAGTATGCAGTTGGAAGAGGGACTGGATGGCTTTAGACATACTGGTGAGTGCTTAGTGGGTGGATTTGTTTTGGAAAAGCAAATATATGGATGCCATTTAGCATAGATTTAAATATTCAGTTCTTCTGTGCACTTATCTGAGATGTGCAGGATCTCCTAATGTTTTATGGTGGGTTGCAATAAATGTGTAATTTTGGAAATTTACGATATTACTTCTGAAGAAGTAAATAGCCAAATAACTTATATAAATATAACTTAAATAAAAAATAATTTATTTTTAATAGAACTAGGGCCATGGTATATTCCTACTATGCTTTGGGATGTTCAAAATCATAACAATTTGTGATTATTTTATGTATTTGGACATTTTTAAGATATGTTACTATAAGCATAAAAGATCATAATTGTGAATAATTAATATGTGAAGAACTGGTTCTAAAGTTTTATTTTTATTGACTTAATGAAAGTTATCATCTTAAGTAGATAAAATCGTAATAATGATCCAAAAGTCACAATTCCTTTCGGAAAAGTTAGCAATTGGCACGTCTAAATGTTCAAAATGACAGAAATATATAAACAAGTTGTATTTTAAGCAGCTATATAAAATAAATTTTGTTCAAGTCACAAATATGTGAGAATGCATAGTAAAGAGAAAGACAATTAGTAAAAAGAACAAAACAATCAAAAAGAGATATTAATTCGTATTCCGTCCATATCCTCCAGGAATAAAAATATGTATGCATTATTTAATGCACCGTTATGAAATGTAAGCAGTTCATATATTAATCTTGAAAATAGCCAATTAGCTACTTAATAAGCTAATGTAATACAGATGAGCAACACAATAATCATGTATAATAAATATTTTCTAAAAACCAATAAAACAGATTATATGATTTTGTTGTTTATTCTTATATTTTTACAATAATAAAAGTATAAACATTAAACAATAAATGTATGCATTGTTTATATTTAATGTTTAAGAATATTTCATTATAAATTAAATTCATAACTTTAATTTTATTTATAAATTCAAATAATTTTTACGTAATAATAAGTACTATTCGAAGATAATTTTTTATAAAATACAAAATAGGAATATAAAATTAAAAAAATATAATAAAATAATAGGAATACAAAAATAAAGAAAATAGAATATAAAATGGAAATAAGAAATTAACACATCAACAGAAACAGATTAATAAATGGAAAATACTTTATGGCAGGAAGAGGGAAAATACTTTATTATGGAAAATACTTTATTATCATGAAAATAAAAGAGAAGTTATCAAAATTAAAAATAGATAAATTTTAGAATTTTAAAAATTAAAATAAACGACTTTTACTAAATATAAATTGTACGACTTTTTGCTAAGTCTAAAATAATGCAACATTTTAACAAGTATATAATTACAGGTACAGTTTATTAATTTTAAATAGTCTAACAATCTGAATTATCAAAGCAAGAACAGATTGATTAATTGAAAATATCTCTATAGTATTTTTCATTAGCATGAAAGTAGTAGAAAATCTTTTCAAAATTAGAAATAAGTATTCATTATAATTTAAATAAACAAAGTAAACATATATGACATTGCCAAAAATTTAAATCATTACATACATATAAGAGTAAAGTTATAATTCTAGAAATAACTTTAATAAAACTTTTATTTCCATAATTTCTGGGATATTAAAATTCAGTAGAAAGCAGCTGGCAACAAAAACACAACATTAATACCAGTCATAACAAAGCGACCGCAGATAGAAACATTATAAGAAATTTTATAACATGGGATTTTTTTCTTCGTTGCATAATTGAAAATTCTTTTTTACTTTATTTTTCTTGCATGATATTCTTATTCTTAAAAGAATAAAAATTTAATTTTTGAAATGAATATTTAAAATTCTCAGAAGAAAAATTTTGTAATAAGAATTTTAATAAATAGTAGAAATAATATTCGTATTTATAAGTGTAAGGACAAAATTATGAATAAAATTGAAATAAAAACACATTATTTTACTCGAGAAAGATTAAATAAATTAATACAATTCTAAAAATTCTGCAAATATTTGAGGATTTGTTGGAAGAATATGAGGATGTTGCCATTGCCATACAAAGATGAATAACAATTAGTAAGAAATGGAACACAATTATAATGTGAGACTTATTTTGCAATTTGTTTTTTTTAATTACATTTATATAATCAAAGATAAATTTTCTCGGACAAATGATTAAATTTCAATCTTCTGTATTTATTATGTCTTTAATATATTTCCTTTCAGAAAATGGATATTTGCACTTCGAGAACATTCTCCAGTTCTTACATACGAGTTCCATTAGAGCAGGGATTTATAAATTACTGTATTGAAATGTAAGACGTGTAAGACAGAAAAACACGTTCGTAATCTCGGTGGTAAGCCATTGACTTTTGATGAGTGGTTGCACTGTAGCATCATACAGCTGACAGTGAAAAAGTGGAAGTGCACAATTTCCACTATCCAAAAACTTTTTAATACTGTAAATTTTCTTTACTTGTTTTGTAATTATAGTTTGAGTACACAAATGATAATAGATAAAACATATATATATATATAATTTGAATACTATAACTCAACTAGTGCAGATTGAGTATAGATTCGAGTGCAAAAATGAAAAATGTCCAATTTAAAAAAGTAAAAAGAGCGATGTCTTAAATAAATAAATGTCATTTAGAAAAAGTTTAAATTAGATTAAAAATAATTTCAATTTTTAATAATTAATATTTTAGATGACGTGATATTAAAAGGAACAGTGGATGAAAAAATTACACACTAACTGTTATATATTTATTTATTTATTTTTCAAAACAGCTTTGCACATCCTATATCTGACAAAAAAACCCTATCAGGTAATCAATTGATCAGATTTCGCCGTTAAACCGGATGTTTTCTTTTCCACGCTATCTATGCAATGATAAACATTCGATCTACAATATCATCAACCAGTTTTTTAAGCCCAGACCAATTTTGTGTCTTGTAGATTTGATAAGAATAAAAATGAAATTTTTATTAAACTGAAAATAACTAATAAAACAAAATTTCATATTTTAAATCGAAATTATTAATTCAGAGAAAAGTTCAAACTTCTAATTGTATAAAGGGTATAAGATATGTGGGAGCATACACACATCTAATAATTTATACACATATTATATACAAACCGGGATTACGAATACAAATATTGTTAACGTTGATCTTTAAGCAATAACATTACTTCGCCTAGATAATGATTAAAAGGAGCTTTTTAATTGTTGATTACGAAATTATGGCTTATATAATAGTGTATCATTTAAAATAAAGTGCCAAAATTACCTCATTATCTTCTAAAATTCACAGCATTATCTCTTAAGATCATTGAATAATGCGCTGAAATTTACAAGGCGTAACAATGAAAGGCAGAGACAATCCATTTGTGTGCATATGGTGTTTAGGAAATAGGTTGCCAATACAGATATTGATAAAGTTGCTTAAGCACGATACGAACTGACATGTTACTAATAGTTTGGGAGTAAGGTGAAAGCTCATGTGTTGGGTCTGTCATTTAATCATGTTCGATATACAATGATATATTGTTAAAGCTTCCACAGTAAGATGCCAAAATCATACTGCATAGCTGCTTGAATGTGATTCACTCGTCAATGACATTATGCTTTAGATTTAGAGAACAGTAGACATTGCTTTCAAATCAATTATTGTTTTAGAATTAGATAATTTTTAGGTGTCCTGGAATTTTAGGTAACTGGGAAATTATTAGTGATATTTTTCTGAGGTTTTCATTTCTTTTTAATATTATGTTTTATGGTTGTTTTATTGGTTATAATTTTAGACAATATGGTTGTTTTAGACAAGATTTAACAAATAAACTTCGTTAAATTAAATTGGGATTAACAATCAATGTTAAATAACTTTGGTAAAATTAATACCTTATAAATTTCTTAAAAATTCTTATTGTTGTAAAAGAATGCTTTTGGTCTTTTTTCTAACAATATTTGGGTTTAAACATTGCTTTCATATCAATTATTGTTTTAAATTAGGAAATTATTAATTTTCCTGGAATTTTAGGCAAATGGTAAATTATTAACGATATTATACTTAATTTTCAAATTTTTTTCCTAAATATTGTTTTATGTATTTTTTAAGATTTAACAAACAAACGAAATAATTAATTAGCATTAACTATCAATGTTAAATAACTTTTAAAAATATACCTTATAATTTTTAAAAAATATTCTTATTGTTATAAAAAAATGTCTTTGCATTAAAATTGGATTTCCCCTGCATTGGAAAATTTTGCATTTTTGCATTGGAAAATGGATTTTTAATTAGACATGGCTTTCATATCAATTATTGTTTTGAATTAGAAAATTATTAGGCATCCTGGAATTTTAGGTAACTGATAGATTATTTTACTTATGATATGATTCTTAAGTTTCTATTTCTTCTTAACACTGTGTTTTATGTGTTTTTTAAAATTTAACAAAATTAATTGGGATTAACTATCAATGTTAAATAACTTTGAAAAAAAGTAATACCGTATAATTTTCTAAAACTTCTTATTGTTATAAAAGAATGTCTTTGCATTAAAATTGATTTTCCCAACAGTATGTGGGATTAAACATTGCTTTCATATCAATTATTATTCCCAATTAGAATTATTATTTTTAATTTAGGATATTATTCTTAAGTTTTCCTTTTTCCTTAATATTATGTTTTATGTGTTTTTTTAAGATTTAACAACTAAACTTCGTTAAAATTAATTGAGATTAATTATCTTTATTTATCTTATTAACTTTGAAAAAAAGTAATACCATATAATTTTCTTAAAAATTCTTATTGTTGTAAAAGAATACTTTGCATTAAAATTGGATTTTTGCAACAATATTTGGGGTTTAAATGCCATTCTGAGACGTATAAGTAATTTTTGCTTTAATTTAAGTTTTATGCAAACTTAATTATAGAATCCTTTTAACAAAACTCGTGCAATGCCATTAAAAATATAATACTAAAAACATAATTATAAAAACATTTTAAGGAGATCCTGTAAATCTTTTTACATGATTTTTGATTGTGTGGATAAATAATTTAAAACTTTAGCTAAGCTTCTTAAGTTTACATTTCTTTTTAATCCTGTTTTTTTTTTTTTATGATTTCCTCTTTTAAATTAATTGGGATTAACTATCAATGTTAAATAACTTTGGAAAAAGTAATACCTTATAATTTTCTTAAGACTTCTTATTGTTGTAAAAGAATGACTTTGCATTAAAATTAGACTTTCCTAAGAGTATTAATTAACAGGATTTAAATGTCATTAATCAATTACATTTTCGAATGTTATTTTGTTCTGTTTTATGAAAAATTATTTATAGAATCATTTTGTCAAAAATGATGCACTGCAAATAAAAATATAATACAGCAAACCAAATTATAAGAACATTTTAAGGAAACTCTATAAATCTCTTTGCTTTTTGAGTGTGTAAATAAATAATTGAAAACTTCTGTTAATACCAGCATTATGGAATCGATAAATGATAAGAATATAAATATATATTTAAATTTTAAAAATATAATAGCCTATTTGAAAGTTTTATTGATAACATACAATGAATACAATTTGTTCAAATTTTATCAAATTATATCCTTTCATAAAACGACAAAAAAATTATTCTCGAAATCCTTTAAAACCAACATGAGTACAATTTTTTGAAAAGAAAATTATACATTTATTTCCATACAAAATTTAATGTTTGGTTTATTTCAAAATATTTGAAATATATATTTATTTGAGCATAGCAAAATAATAATAATAATGTAAATTCATTCAAATAAAAGATATATGCTCTATAATTATATCTCAATATTTGATATTATGTTAAAAGTATAATTTGCAACTTTTTTCCAGAAGATTTTATGAACAAGTTACCGATTTGTTGCTGATGTAAAAGTTTTTAATCTAAAAATCCAGTGATTCTGGCCTTCGAAATTTATTTTTTTTTATGGAGTGCCCGGACATTAAACTTCAATTACTCTCATTTTCTAATTTTACGCTTTGTGATTCTAATTTTTATGCTTTACGATTTTCTGTGCACCTCGTACCGAAATGATTCGAGTCTTCATATAAAAAGTTTTCTTTTTATTACGATTCTTAGCAATTACGAGTGCTCAGAATAAATTTAATATTTTCACATTTAATTTGGATGTGCATCGTCATTGTTTAAAAAGATTCAGGGAGATTTATTCTCGGTATTTTGAAATATAAATTATACAAATTACGAAAGAACACCGGATTTGTTGCTTTTTTTTAAAGCTTATTGACAAAACGTTTTATTTGATTTCATTAAAATAGTTTGAATTAAAATTTAATAGCCTTTTTCGAAAGATTTGTATTCTATTTTTTTCTAAACATCACATATTTTTTGCTTCAGTTAATTGAAAATATGAAAATATTTTTAATTTAAATACACACACACACACACACACACACACACACACATACACCTGAGGATAATTAATAAACCTGGTGCTTGAGATTTCCATGAAAATGTTTCATTGTTACAACTAAAGAGCAGTAAATGCTTGATATCTCGTAAAATTACCATTTATTAAATATTTGATAATCAACAATAGATAATAAACACAGAATAATTCTTTACAACAGTTATAGTTTATTATTATTAGATTTTTAACAAACCACAAGTTAACAAAATGGTTAATTACAAACAATTTAAGAGATTATATATAGATTTCAGAATTACAAGTATAGTGAATTAATCTTATTTCTTATGTTGTGGTCAAAATTTGAAAAAAAATATTTTTATTACTTTCCCCCTGAAATGGGGGCTTTAAAAAATACATTTATAATAATATATTTTTTATTGATTGCGCCACATGTGGGTGTTTACTGCAACGATATTGCAGATGACCTGGCCAAGGAGGGCAATTTTAAGAGTTCTACTGCTGGTAGGTGTTATCTTTCTTTGAACTTGCCTTTAGAGTCAAATTAGTTATCAACTCCTGCTGGAGAAAAGCCCCGTACATGAGTGGTGTGATTGTAACAGCCCTGGTGCTGCTTTAATTGGGGTGGTAGTAGATCCAAACAGACGGTTCTTGTCATCTTCGTGCTCAACGTCATGTTTCAGGACTTAAGATTTACCCCTTGTCTGAAATGTAGCTTGGCTCAAGCAACTCCTGCCCATATCTTGACTTGCATTGGTTGACAGAACAGCCAGTTGTGCCCAAGTCTGGGAGTGGTTGTTCATTGTTCGAGAACACACAGATTGGACTTGGTCTAGATGTTGATGTCTACCAAGGGAGATAAGAAACAACAAATATTCTACATATTTTCTACTTTCTTTATGATTGAATATATTAAAGATGTAGAACTGATTAAAGAGGACACCAATAGTAAAAATTTTTTATTGTAACAATTCTTATTTAGAAAAATTTTGTAGGTATCAATTCTTTTTAAAACAGATATAGTTTATTATTATTAGCTTTTAACAAACCATAAGTTAACAGAATGGTTAATTACAAAAAAATTTAAGATATTTCTTATAGATTTCAGAATTAAAAATATATTGAATTAATCTTATCTCTTATTTATTTAAGTTATGATCAAAATTAAAAAAAAAAATATTTTATTGTATTTAAGCTATGAATGGGGCTTTAGAAATTTAAATGTATTCATTTATAATTAAATGATTAACAAATGCAAATTACAAATCCATCGAGTATATTAAATCTTCTAGTATATTACTCCGGGGAGTATAGTAATCCATTGTGTATATATTATTTTATATGATTACTCATCACTAGTGAACAAATTCCTTCAACTTTCTATTTAAGGCATATATGCTTTAATATTCTATATATATAAACAAGTTTAAAATATTCAACCAATCTTCTACTTTCTTAATGACCGTCTCTTCGTAGAACAGATTAAAGATGACACCAATAGTAACGAAATTACTCTTATGAGTCTAATGATGCTTCGTGAACGACGGAATTTTAAAAATGAAGATTAATGTAATAATTCCGTAGATTTCCTCCCATTTATCTTCATTTTAGAACATTGTCATTCGACTGAATGAAAATTACACCATATGAAGTTATTGTAAATGCATGTAGAGTCATAAATTATAGGAAACTCCTTTTTAACGAGTGTGTTTTGGAGAACGAAAAAGTTATTAAAAACTTCCCAAATGTTTTATATGAACGTTAGAAAATTAACAACTGGTTTCCATATTTTCAGATTATTCCATTTTCTCAGAATTTAATTTCGGTATATCTGATATTCTTGGTATACAACAATATAATTGAATAAAAAAAATACGCACCAGGAAGAAAGGCAGATAACAAAATGATATTTATTGTACAAATATATTATACTGAAATAACAAGTGACTAAATTTTCAAGAAATTTGGGTGTATAGATCCTGAGAAATCAGTATCCAGAACAACCACCTCTGGTAGTAATAACAGCACTTATACGCCTGGGCACTGAGTTAAAAAGAGATTGGATGGCATGTACAAGTAAAGATGCTCATGCAGCTTCAACACGATGCCACAGCTCAACACGAGAAAGTCACTCGGCAACCATGGACCAGACGTTTTCTATTGGCGAGAGACCTGGTGAACGTGTAGGCCAGAGCAACAGCCAAACATTTTCCGTATCAAGGAAGGTCCGTACAATACATGCGGTCGTGTATTATCTTTCTGAAACGTAGGTTTTCGCAGATTAAAGGTTAGAGCCCCGGATCGTAACACTGTTCAGAAATGTAATATGCAAGTTCAAAGGTGTTCAATGCGAACAAGAGGTGACCGAAACGTGTATCCAATAGCGCCCCATACCATCACACCTGGTGATGGACCAGTATAACGATGACGAATGCACGCTGCCAATGGGCATTCACCACGATGCCGCCAAACCTGGATGCGACCCTCTTGATGCTATAAACAGAACCTGATTCATCTGAAAAATGACGTCAGCCATTCTTTTTTGCGCCCAGGTTACGTTTATCACACCATTGAAGATGCTCCTGTCTGTGATGCAGCGCCAAGTGTAGCTATTCTGCTGGAAATGTCGTCGAACTGTTCGTGCAGACTTGTTGTCTTGCAAACGACCCCAATTCTTGACTTAGGGGCTCGTGACGCGGCTGAACGATCCACTAAGGCCATGCGGGTAACATGCCTATCTTCTCGAATGCTAGTCAGAGGAGGCCCGAAAAGATCCAGCACGGCGTTCCGTATTACCGGTCCTGAACCCATCGATTCCATATTCTGCTAACAGTCAATGTATCTCGACGATGCAAGCAGCAATACTGAGATACAATAAATATCAATCCCGGTACACTACAATTCGATCTTTATCAAACTCAGAAACGTGCTGGTACTTATTGGTGCTTCTTTCACGAGGCATCACAACAACTTTTCATCAGGCAATATCGTTCAAATACAATTTGGGTATGAGAAACCGGCTGAAAAATTTTCCGACATCTCGGCCATTAGTCGACGACCAGCAGCCCAATGCAGTAAAGAACGACAAAAACAATCACTAAAGGCATTGACGGTAATACAAAAAAGGAATACAATTAAAAACAGTCTGGTCATGGGCACTCCATAGTCTCAAAGTGGGCAGGGCATATTAGGCAGTCTATATAGTGAGGCAGAATCCTAATATAGATATCTATACAGGTGTATGACTCAACTTAGTGTCATAGCCAGTGACAACTCTAAAGCAGGCCACACCAAATGCTCTAACCAAAGAACTGGGAATTCTTGACTTATTTAAGTCAACAAGAATTCCAAGTTTCTTGCTAAAATATAAAGTTTACCTGAGAAGAACATTCATTTACAATAAATTTTAAAAATATTGAAATGAAACTGAAGTAAACTTTGAAAATTACTTTTGCAAGTATTTTTGTCTTTTTATTTTCACTCATCCTGCTTATGGTGCTTCTGACCAGAATTTCAACATCAATCATGATCAGTATTTTCTCTAAATGAAAATGATTATTGCAAATAAAAATAAAATTCATTTAAAAGCAATAGCTTTCATATTTTTAAAACATAAACCCAAAGCACCTAAAAAACTAACTTAAAACCTAACTAGAAGACATATCGATCGTCTCTTTGACTTGAATAATACAACAAATTTATAATCACAAAATATAATTAAAGAAGTTAATTTTTTCCGATAATAACAAGATAAATTCTTTATTTCAAATCAAAAATACTTAGTACAGAGTACAACAAAATCTTAATTACAAAACACAAAGAAGTCACTTGTGTTAAATTATATGAATAAAGAAGTTATTTTCTTCAAAATGATAATATGCATAGAAATGTCTTATTTCTGAATAAAATATTTAGAAAAAAATCGAAGAATTAAACAGTACATTATTAATATATGTTATTAATTTAATATTTTGTTATAGATTATCTACAATTTGCTCTAGTCTACTCTTTTTTTTTTTCTTTGCTCTAATTATCCTTGTCTTATTATTTTTGATTAATTATTTTCAAGTCATATGTTTATTGTTCCTCGAAATCCTTTTTATTTATATTCGTTCCAAATCGTACAGTCATATAGGATATGATTTCTTGTATCGTCTTCTTACTGATATTGGCATTGGCTAGGTTTATTGAAAAATCTATTTTGGTAGTTTGTAAGGCTAATAGTTATGGCCATGATTATATATAACTATAATTATCATGACTAATTAAAATCTGATTGATAAAGAATCCATACACAATAGCGATTTTTACTGATGTTAGGTATTATTAAATTTAAGTCTCTAATTTTTCAGGTTTATCCTATCTACCATGCCATCCTCAATAATATTATATTAAAATTTTTAAATTTAATTTGAATTAAATTCAATTTCCAGATCTACATTTTCTTTTTCAGTTGCTATTTTTTTGTGTGTTAATCTACCATTTAATTTCCTTTGAATCCTGCGCGCACCTTAATCAATACAAATTTAATTTTTCCTTTTTAATCTTTTACCATATTTGTTATTTAATTTATATAATGATTATTGTTATCAATACTTTTCAGAGCCTGAAGTACTGATCTGGAATGCTACTATTATGGATCTAAGTAGATTATTTTAAATGCTAAAGTCTACAGCAGCTTGAAATTGCAAATAGTTCTGCAATGAACACAATAGTACGACCACTTACTATTTTGATCTCTTTTAAAAGTTTATGTTCTTCTTTCGAAAAGAATGAATTTATAGCCTGTTTTTTGACCTTTTGGACTCATCAATGATTTTTTTTTGTCCCCATCAAAATGATGGATTCATAATTATCAGAAAATTGATTCCTTACAATATTTATACTATTCCAAAGTAATTTTAATATTATTAACTTCTATATCTTATTTTGTGAAATATGGTTTCGTAAAATAATATGTTTTGATTATGAATTTTTAAATTGCAGATTTTAATCATTCAATATTTAGCTGTTATGTATCTGATAAAACTTGAAGTGTCTCTGTAGAAACTGTTTTATAAGCTTTATTAATATTTAAAAATGTGATTGTCTGTAGTTGTAATAGTTTAATATTTTCTTAATTTTAACTTTGTACCATATTTTTAACTCATATGCTATTATTTTTGATAACTTTTGCATATAGTTCTTTTTTAACCAATAATTTTCAGTCCCAATTTTCAGTCTAATTTTCAACACAAAGGCTTCTTGAGTATCTATTTAACTTTATTTATTTCTTCATTAATATAATTTAAATGAGGATGCCCAGTCATTTTTTTTCAATTGTAAAGTCATTATTTAGTATAAGAGATTTTTATTATTTCCTATTCTAAAACCGATATATGAGTACATTTTTAGTATAAACAACTGGGAATAAATTTTTAATATTTTTTTTTGAAATTCATTTTCTTGGATTTAATTATGCATTAAATTCAAAGGATTTTGACTATTATTTCCTCTAAAGGAGTAAGTTGTTTTATCTTTCATCAAAATTATTATCAGCTAATTTTTATTATTCTCCTATTTTCAACTTCAATATAGATATTCCATAGAATTGGTCCTAAATACGGACCCAGTGGGATTCTTGCTTATATGATAAAGTGTGTTTATCCATTGCAATATATATTTTATTTAGGAAATCAAAAAAATAGTATTCTTTAAATAATTTTAATATGAAGTTTATCTATTTTTATTCTTAACTTATTCCATGAAACAGAATTAAAAGGCATTCTAGATATCATGAAATAAAACACGCCATTTTCTTTTCATTATGCTTTTACTACATAATCTTATGATTTCTAAAGCTGGTATTGTAGATGTATTTTTTCTAAGACCGAATTGAAAATAATTAAAAATATTTTGTGATTCTAAATAGTAAATTAAACGTTATGAAAACATTCTGTGAAATCCTTGTGTCCCTTGGTAGTAGACAGATTGGTCTGTAATCAGAAGGACTATTTAGTTCTTTTATTTTTTAAATGAATACTATCTGTGCAATTTTTCATACACACGGAAATTTTCCCATTTTTAATGAAATATTCATAATATTATAAACTACTTTTTATTAGCCAACTATATATTTTATTAATCTCACTTTCTTTTACATCCCCCTGGGAGTTTTAGCAACCCCATCAGCTCTTTTAGGTTTTAGTTTGTAAATTGCACTATTTATTCAATTTATTATTATTTATTATTATTCAACTATTTATTGCACTATTATTATTATTATCAATTTTATTAGTTGTTTCAAATATTCTATTCTTGTAGTTGTAATACTCAAAATCTTTTTTAATTTTCTTTAAAAGGAAAATAGAACTTTAATATTTCTTGAAATGTTTCAACTGTATTCATAGTATTATCCCTTTTAATCACTTTTTTTTTTGTTCTTTTTTATTTTATCAGTTTATTCTTATCAGTTATGCCTTTTTTTATATTTCAGATTTTCTCTTTAATTTGTAGTCATTTTTTTTTTTTTTTTTACAAAGCGTTTGAGCCTTCTTGAATTGCATCTTTTTTATTTCCTTTTTTGTCTTCAAATTCATTTTGGGGCTGTCTCCATTGAGTTTTAGTTCTAGACCCTAAAGTTCTTAACTTTAGAGCCACCAAAACTTAGCTTTCATCAACTCCCATTTCTTTTATTAACTTCGATTTTTTGGTCTTTGCTTTGATTTTTGATTTTGGTCAATAGTATGTTAAACATTTCTTTTTTTGCAAATCTTGAATATAATCGTTAGTATTAATCTTATCTAGATTAAGCAATGTTTCAAATTGATCCTGTAATGCCTTATTTAATTTAAGTTTTAACTGCAACCGATATATCAGTTAAATATTAAAATGTAAGTGTTCTACCAGACTTTCTTCTAATACCATTCTATATTGATCACATTATGAGCATTGTTTGTAATTTTGTCTATTATAGAAATATTATTTTAATTTAAATAATTTTGAAAGAACTAAGTCAATACAACCTTCTCTCCTAGTAGGACAGTATGCTGAGAGAGAAGATGGATAATTTTCAAAAGAAATAAAGTTCTTTCAACAAAAAATGATTCGTATTTATCAAGTTTGTCGTAGTTTATCAAGGACTCTTTTACCTCATAGCCGAGATTTAGCATTGAAGTAACTACAAACTAAAATTTTGCTGCCATTATACTTTTAAAATTAAAAATTGTAAAAATTTCTAGATTCATATCAAAATTCTTACTCAAGAGGGCAATAAATCAAAATGAATCTTTTCTCTCTAAATTTTAACTCGTTAATAACCATATTTTAATTTTTGAAAATGTATACTATTTCTATTGATTGTATGGTAATTCAATTGTTAAAACAAAAACGTTCGTTAATGTGAAAAATCAAAGTTGCTATTAATTATTGCCTGATTTAATAATGTCATAGTTGCTATTGAATTTCCCAGATTTATATATATATATCATCTTATACTGTTAGTATAATTTATTAATCGATTTATTAATTTATTAATCATTTTCGTATACTTTACATTTATTATTAGTGCAAATATGATTGACTTCCAATTTAGCTGTAAATTTCCTATCGTGGAAATTACAGTTAATCGAATTATAATTATGGGAATGATACCCTTTTTCCAATTATGTTCAGCTTCCCCACCCTTTTGTACATATTTCTTTTGGGTATTTAGAGTATTTGGATTAGTGCCCAAATCTCTCACATTTAAAACAAATAAGAGGTTATTAAATATTCTTTGAGTGGGAGAACCACCCAGTCGATTTTGCTTCTCCTTAATATTTTCTTAAAGGATTATGATCCATTTCTATAATATCACTTTGGCCAGTTTTTCTATAAATGATGGTTTTTTTTCTATTCCTTCTTTTAACTCACACTCTCCCTATATATCTTGTTCAAATTTTAAATCGTTAATAAAATATTTTTATTCATCCATTCAAGTTCAAATATATTTTTTTTTAATTTGTAGTGGAGGGCACTTAATGTTAATACAGTTTTTTAAATATTAGTTCATTAATTAAATTTAATTAATTAATTTTAGTTTTTTTTTTTCAAGATTTAAGATTTAAGTTGTATGTTTCTACCAATAGATGGCGCCAGATGTAAGAGGAAAATTTCAACTTTACTTATAAAGGACTTTTTCCGCAATATAGTGAAAAAAAAAGAGGAATTGACTTTAAAAATATTTTTTATATTACTTGTTTATTTTTTAATTACGTAGTTCTCCTTCATCTTCTATATATTGATATTTTTTGTTATTTAAAATTTTCCTTGTGCTGTGTCATTTGAGACATTATAAATGATAATAGAGTTTTTTTTTTAATTTGGGGTTTTGAAAATATAAATTCTTCTTTTGCAATATAGCTTATTATTATTTCATAAGCAAATATTATAAGCATACGTTTGTTTTGCTGTTTTTAGGTTTTTAATTTTTGTTTTTTTTAATCAAATGAAAGCTTTTATATGCGATTTAGTTGTGTGTTTATTATTTTTGCCTTAATATTTCAAAATTTAAATCAAATTTTTTAAAAAATGAAATGTTTAATATATAATTATTAGCAGCCAACAAAATGAAAAGTTTGATTTGATGCTAGAAATGCAAAAAAACCTTAGGTTCATTTTTGATGTAATATAATTTTTATGGTACTCTTTTTTTTTTTTAAAACCGGATTTCCAGTGGGGTTTTTGTTTCAAAAAGAGAGTGTTTCCAGAGTAAGTATGACTTTCTGTCTTTTATTAATATTTTTTCTTTATTTTTCTAAAATACGATATATGAATCGGCAAAATCTTCGAAAGGCTTTTAGGAAGGTGTCATTTTCGTGCACCGTCTGCATTTTAGAAAACAACAGTGAAAGAAAGAAATTTTCTTATCCGTTTATTCGTTATAAAATTGTTAACAAATTTGAAAGTTTCATCTCAACAAGAAAACAGGCCCTCTGACAAGGATTTGAAATGTGTTTCATATAAAAAAAAAATCATATTAATTTTCGAAAATTTTTAACTTATATTTGTTAACAATTATTATTATTTTTTAACTCTGTATTTGTTAATGCTATAATTTTGGCAGCATTAGGAAAACACAATGATTGTTATGTGTGCAACACTATGTTTTTATTTGAGCATATCTTTTCTTATAGTTTTCCTTTATTTGAAACAGATTTTTTTAAAAACAGTACTGGCTAAAGGATTTGAAATATATTTGTTTCATATCAAAAACTCATATTAGTTTTTGAAAATAGAATTAAATTTATTGTTATTAACAATTATTATTGTTTTGTTACCTTTGTGTTTGTTAATGTTGTAACAAATGTTAATGCTGTTTGGCGACATTATAAAAATACAATGATTGTTATGTGTACAACACTATGTTAAATTTATACATCTTTTTGCTTATTATTTTCCTTTATTTGGAACATATTTTTTAAAACTGGACTGCCTAAAGGATTTGAAATACATTCGTTTCATATTAAAAAATTATATTAGTTTTTAAAAAAAATGTAACTTTTTGTCATTAGCAATTATTATTGTTTTGTTAACTTTGTGTTTGTTAATGCTGTAATTTTGGCAGAATTAGGAAAATACGATGATTGTTATGTGTGCAGCACTATTTTAAATTTATATATATCTCTCTAATTATTCTCCTTTATTTGAAATTCATATTTTTTAAAATAAGACCGGCTAAAGGATTTGAAATGTATTTGTTTCATATAAAAAAATCATTAATATTTGAAAAAAAAATATTGTAATTAACAATTATTAACTTATATTAATTTTGTTTCTTAATGCTGTAATTTTGGCAGCATTATGAAAATACAATTATTGTTATGTGTGCAACACTACGTTAAATTCGTATATTTATTTATTATTCTTTTTATTTATTAGCGCTATTTTATATGTTAAAATCATCAATTGATAACACTTGCTGCTTAAAACTTTCCAAACTTTGCAAACTTCCCAACTATGAAAATACAACGATATTTGAGTGTACAACACTATGTTACATTTATATTTTTCTTTTTATTTATGAGCGTTATTTTAAATGTTAAAATCATCAACTGATAACACTTGCTGTTTAAAACTTTCCAAACTTTCCAAATAGGAAAAATACAACGATATTTGCGTGTACAACACTATGCTAAATATATATATTTCTTTTTATTTATTAACGTTATTTTATATGTTAAAATCATCAATTGATAAATAACACTTGCTGTTTAAAACTTTCCAAATATGAAAATACAACGATATTTGCGTGTACAACACTATGTTAAATTTATATTTTTTTTCTTCATTTGAGTTATGTTAAGTTAAAATAATCAATTGATAACACTTGCTGTTTAAAAACTTTCCAAATTTTCACCGTTTTAACTTCTATATACTAAAATAAATCTGGACAAAAAACCAGTTTTTTTACAAACATGAACTCACTCAGATAAACGGATTTTATCCCAAAAAGAGCAAAAAAATCCCCAAAAATAAAAAAAAATCCCTCTAGTAGGAGGTCGTTACATCTATAAACAATTTATATCCCATTTACCCCACATCAACTTCTCCCACCCCGCGTTTTTTCCCCGTTATTCCCCGACCGAAGCGGATCGTTACGAAATTCCAGTTTTTCCCGGAGCCCCCTTTCCCGTTTTCCTATTCCGGAGGGGGTCCCAGGTGACCGTGCAAACTGGAAAGATGGCAATTCAGGGTTGTCAGGAAAGACGCTGCATTGACGAAGATTAATGGTGGTTCGCGTTCGCGTCTCCATGGCAACGAGTCACCCGTTCTATCCTATCCATCTATCCATCGTCAGTGTTCTCTTTTGGAATTGGGTTTGTGCAAGTGTGTGTGCTTCGATACTTTGTACTGAGGTACCTCTTCCACCCTCTATCCCCCTCCACCCTTCTTGTAATGTTAAAATTGATACTGATTAGGAGAAAGGCTTTGGGGGAGAATTTAAAAATTGAATATTGTCTCAGCGAACTTAAATATGCACGCATATAATAGTTCTTTTGAATATTAAATAATAATTTTGAATATTAAACAATAATTTTAAATATTAAATATGGTTTATCAACTTAATTGGGGATTTTTGCTTTTATTCTGTTTAATTTAGGAGAAAATGATTTGAGGCAGAATTTAAATGCGCATATTAATGTTCTCTGAAACAATACTCTAATATGCACATTTATAATAATTATTTTGAATTTTAAATAATAATTTTGAATATTAAATAATAATTTTGAATATTAAATAATAATTTTGAATATTAAATAATAATTTATCAACTTAACTAATACTAGTAAATTGGGAATTTTTGCTTTTGCTCTGTTTTATTTAGGAGAAACGGTTTTGAAGGAGAAATTAAAAATTGAGTATTGTCACAGAGAACTTAAATATGCGCACATATAATAATTATTTTTAATATTAAGTAATAATTTTGAATTATAAATTCTGTTTATCAGCATAATTAATACTCGAAATTGTGTACTTTTGCTTTTACACTGTTTAATTTAGATCAGGGGTAGCCTATCCAAATGATCTTGTGGGACACTTTGGAAATGCATCATAAATCTGTGAGCACCCTGTAAAATTATACATCTCCATATTAGATTTAGACCCACTATAGATATTTTTTTGGAGTGAAAACTTCAAACATAATGAGTTACTATCATGTTTACTATTCTTCTTACATGAAAACATAGGTAATATAATAATAATGACACTAAACACACATTATAAAGAAATATATAACACTAAAAAAATATAACAAATATATAAATATAAATGAAATCATTAAAAAATATTTATTTTACTAGTGCGATATTTGTTTCTCCATTCTTTCAATTAGCTTTTGAAAATCGATGCACTTGCATCATGAGTTCGCAGAATATAATTTAATTATTATTCTGCGAACTCATAACTGTAAACTCATCAATAAAACAGGCAATATCTATCATATAATCGCAAGAGTATTATTTTTAAAAACAAAGTTAATTTTTAAATATATGGATGCATGCATAATATATTTTTTTAATACATTGGTTTACTATTTTGGCCATTATAAAATAAATATGTTTTGTAAAAGTGTGATAAATCTGACGGGCCGGGGAAATATTCAATGAGGGCCGCTGGTTGTCCACCCCTTTATTTAGAAGAAAAATTATATGAAAATTGTATTAAAGTTTCTCTATAACTATAACGTTAACGAACTAATGACGAATTCTGCCTTCTGAAAGTATTTTTTACAGTAAATATTGATTTTGAATATCAAGAGATTGCACTGAATGGTTTAAAACTCCTTGCAGGACACTCAAAATATCTTGAAACAAATTTTTCCCCATATGACAGATTTCCCCCTAATAAATTAACTTAGTGATAGGTTTATCTCTCCTCACTATCAGCAAGATTTGTTGGCAATGTAAAATATTAAAGTAATATACTAATGGCATAGAATGTAATATATTGAATGTAAAATATTAGTGGCATTTAGAATAATATATTTGAATGTAAAATATTAATGGCATACTTCACTTAATTATATATTTCTTTTCTTTCGCTTACACCAAAGCTTCATGTGTATGGTTGTTAAATTTGTATATTTTATTATTTTGTATGAGTTATCTTTGATTTGTATAGTTTTTTATTAAAAAAACGTGTAAATGCTTTGCATTTTCTTTTGAAAGTTATGAAAAAAATAAGCAGGATCACATTGTCTCACATTGTCTGTAAATTATTAAAATTAAAGAAAAAGGAGACATAATTTAAAATTACTTTTTTATCTCAGGAAACTTTATTTTAATAAGAAAAAAAAATTGACCTCAGTTCATAATACTTTACATTAAGACGATTCTGAAAAGGAAAACAATTTTCTCAACCAAATGGCGACCATGAATATCAAATTCAAGACAATTAAAAGTTACGCAACACAAAGTAAAGCAAATGGGTTTTTTTTAATCTGTAATTCATTTTGTCACTAACATTTAAAATGTTTTTTCTAGTTACTCATCATCACTAATGCAATAAAATGCTGAAACTACAATAAAAGAAACTAAAGTAAACAAATGAGAAATTGATTAAAAATACAATAAAGTGAAAGAGAACTCGAACAAATTTCTAATACTTCCAAACTCATTATAAGTAAAACATCCAAAAATATCTAAATTTTTAAGATTATTAGTTGTTAAAAACATTTGTCTCATTTAAAATCATCTAGAAATTCAAAATTTATTTGTTTAGTTTTGTTATATTTTACAGAAAATATTTAAATTTTATATGAATCGGAAAAAAAAATTATTTCGATTAATAAATTATTTAATTTGCTAATATTAATTTACACTAATTAGAAAAGAATAAATACTTTTTAATATTCGAGAATTGATTATTTTTTTTAAAAGATTTTTGTAAGAATTTTCAATCAAAATATTTCAAATTCTTTTATAGACGACACGTTTCAAGAAATTATACATCTAGCAATTAACTTTAATCAAATGGTTTGCAGTTCTCTTCCTTGCTTAGCTGCAAAAATCTCTAAATGTATTGATTTTTATAGCAGTATTTAAATTAATAAGAAAAAACATTTTTATTCTATTGAATTACTCACATACTAATACAACAATTTGCATAAAATTTTGAAAGCATCAAAAATGCAATAATAAAATTGGTTGGATGATACACAGATTACTATTAAAATTTAGAATTTATTGAAGAACAAAGTGCATTCTTAAAAAAAATTAAAAATTATAGAATTCCAAACGACTTTAAATAATTATTAGCTCGTGATAGAAATTTAAAATAATTATTAGCTGAGGAAAGAGATTTAAAATAATTGTCAGCTCATTAAAGAATTTTAAAAATAATTATTAGCTCATTAAAAAATTTAAAATAATTATCAGTTCATAAAAGAAATTTAAATATTTTTCAGCTTGTGAAAAAAAATTAAACTATTATTAACTCATAAAAGTAATGTAAAATAATTATTAGCTGATGAATGAATTTAAAATAATTATTAGGCGGTGAAAGAAATTTAAAATAATTATTAGCTCCTGAAAGAAATTTAAAAGCATCCAAAATTGAAAGTGGTCAAAGACACGAAAAAGTGGATTCTAAGCAATACCCATGGTATGGGTAAAAAATTAATTTATTTATCAAATATTTTTACAAGTTGCATTTTATTATTTAAAATTATCTTATAAAGATACTAAATTTTCTCTTAAAACAGATTAGTACTTTTAAATTCAATTAATTTATTTAAATGGAGTATTTCGCAAATATTTACCTTAATTAATACTAAAATACACAAAGATCAACCAAAACTATTAAATACACTTTATCATTTCGTATATTTATTTAAGTTTTATAATATGTTAAGTATTACAATGTATGTGAATTTTCATTTGATCTAAGCCATGGCTATTTTCAATAGTCTACTACTTCACGTATGAGAAATCAATCACGCTAGAGAGGTTTCGAAAGCTTAAACTATTGAAATCCCTTGAGATTATTGTCGTAACGGATTTTAAATTCTCCTCAAAATCGAACAGGGATTGAGTTGAATTGTACATTGAGCCTTGCTCATTGTTGAGTGGTCTCTCAAGTGGGCCAAAGGATGGTTAGACGGTCAAGTATTTTCCATTATTCAGTGTTAGGAATCTGAAATGTACTAGCTTAAGAACATAAAAATTATTGATATCTTGCCTCTGCAATTTGTTTATTTTGTAAAAGAGATTAAAAACTCGCTATAGATATTGTCATTAGAAATATAATTGCCATTTAATATTGTAGAAAATTGTATAAGCATTCTGCATTTGGTATATATCAAAAAGCCCATTCAATAAAATGTGCGCATAAATTCAGATGTTTTGAAGCATATTCTAAAAAAAAATAACTAAAAATCCTAAAAGTTTAAGGATAGCAATTATATTATAAATTTTTATTATACTATTAAATACTATTAAATTACCTAATTGAATATCGTATATATATATAGATAGATAGATAGATATAATAAAAATATTATAATGTGTTGTTTCATGGATAAATGAACTACTTTGAAGATGTGGTAGTTATTTATTTTCCCACATGCTACCTTTATTGTTGCTCTTTCAAAATTGGTGTTGTCCAAACAGAAATAAATTTCATACAAATTGTGCCTATATAGTGGTAACTCTAAAAATTGTCAACATGTTAGATGAATTAGTCAAATTAACTTTAACCTGCAATATATGTTAATACAACTCTATCGTGTCATATGAGACTAAGGTCAATCGTGTCATATGAGGCCTTAATATGTATATTAAGGTCATTCGTGTCATATGAGATTAGAAACAGTTTAAAAATAAAGGGTGTTTGTATATATGTACCTAAAATATACCAATCAAGTGACAATTGATGAAAATTTCGGTTTCTCAATTGAGGCAGTTTAATTTGAAATCATTATCAGAAGTTTTCATATCCACTTTGATGTGGTAGTTATTTGTTTTCAACTTGCTACGTTTGTGGTTGTCCTTCTAAATTGATGTTGTCCAAATTGCATTTCATACAAATTGTGCCTACATATTTATTATTCAGAAATTGTCAACATGTTAGACGAATTAACCAATCTTTTACTTTAATAAGCAATATATGTTAATATAACTCTTAAAAAAAAATAAATAAAAAACGAGTAATTCTTGTCACCTATGATATCAAAAACAGTTTAACAATAAAAAGGTATTTTTATACATATATTATACCTAAATATATTAGGCAAGAGACAATTGATGAAGTTTCAGTGTCACAATTGAGGCAATTTAATTTGAAATCTCTATCAGAAGTTTTCATTTCCACCTTGAAGATGTGGGTGTTATTTATTTTTAAATGCTACCTTTATGGTTGCTCATTCTAAATTGCTGTTGTCCAAATTACAATGCATTTCATACAAATTGTGCCTTTGTTATTATTTAAAAATTGTCAACATGCTAGACGAATTAATCAAGCTTTTACTTTTTATACTTTCAAACATTAAATAAAAAGAGTAATTGTATCATATATGAAATCAGAAATATATGTTATATATAACTTTTCAAACATTAAATAAAAAAGCAAGTAAATTCAGAAGTTTCATATCCACTTTGAAATCAGAAACAGTTGTATTCAATAAATTAGTATTTTATATATTGTGTCTATAACTATTATTCAAAAATATATACACCTAAAGATTTACTTTATGCCAGAGACAATTGAGATGAAATTTTCAGTATTTTTTCTCAATTGAGGCAGTTTATCACTATGAATAGTTTACAAATCATTATCAGAAGTTTTCTTATACCACTTTGAAGTTATAGCAGTTTTTTATTTCCATACATGCTATGTTTATGGTTGTTCATTCAAATTAACCAAGCTTTTCTTTGACATGCAATATAGGTAAATATAACTCTTTAAAATTAAATAAAAAAAGGATTTCATATATGAGATCAGAAATAGTTTTTGCCTACAATTGAGGAACGGGGAGTTTTTATTCATTTGAATAAAGTTATTTGTTTTTAACTACCAACACACAAATTGTAATGTATTTCATACAAGTTGTGCCTACATTATTGGATGATGCAAAATTGGAGGACAAGTTATTCAGGATAGAAGGATACAAATATATTAGGGAATGAAAAGAGTATTTGTAGGAAAGAGTGTTGGGGAAGGAAAAGAGTAGTAGGGAGAAAATTTCTAGTTGACATAGATACATGCATATTAAACAAAATTACCCATCATTGCTTTATTGCTCATGAACCAATAAAAAGCATACCTTCCAGATGTAAAAAAGAACCTTTCCGTCTCTTGCAAGCATTCTTCTCCAACAGTAACAGCCTGCACTGGCACTTTTTCTACCCCTATCCCGGAACACTTAATTACTTTAAAACTTGTTGAACTGAACCATTGTGCCTGCTGACAGGAAAAGCATAATCTTGTTATGCGCCGTAATAAATGTGGCAATAAATTACGCCGGATAATTACACTTTCCCAATTATTTCTTCTTTGTTTCCCTCCGTACCTTTTCCCGGGAGCGTGCGTGATTCTAGATTGGGGAAAGCAGAATGACTTTGCTTTCGATTGGATTGGTTCTGCATTTGTGCAAGGGGATGGGGGGAACTGCAAAAGCATGTTTCCCCATGTGATTCTGTCCTGCCACAAGATGGGTGGTAATCACAAGCCGTAAATTTTAAGGTGTCTTTCTTGATTGCTGTTTCGTAAGTTGGGGTGAAACAAACGTTCATTCGTTCAATGATTTTGAACGTTTTTAACTTGGTAAAAAATAATGTATCTGGATATATTGGATATTGCAGAAAATAATATATCGGGAGGCGAAGAATGAAGGAAAAAAAGACTAATGTTTTACAATTAAAAATGGTTTATTTTTGGAAAAAGTAATGATCACAAATCGAATTTTTATTCATAGAACTTAGTAAAACTTAGGGTCGGATATGAGTATGGTCTTGATTCAGTAATTTAATTTCTTGATTCAGTATTTTAATTTCTGTTCTTGGACAGAAATTAAATTTTTTCTTAAAATAAATACACGATACTTAGCTATCATATTTTGTTAAAATTGCAAAGGCAGCACTGCCCAACTGCAACACACAAAACACAAAACAAAATTATATAACAAATATTTACAAAATCATATTGAAAGCCAGTTCATTTAAGGGTCTTTTAACTCCCCCCCAATGCCTGGAACTTTTCACTCGACTCTGTCCACTTCCTTTTCTATCTCTTCCTCTCCCATTAACGGTTCCGAAGTCTAATATATGAAAAAAAAAACGTGCAAATTCAAAGTCTAACGTAAGGATCAACTCGCCCTTGCAATAAACATCGAACTCTCCCCCTGTTGGCTATATTTTGTTTTCAGGAAGACATGGCGGATCCTTACAGATCTTAAAGATCTTGCCACATTAGTCAAAAGAATTTTCATTGTAAATTATGCATGCAATTAATTATTTCAAATCAGAAAGACATGGACATCCTCTACAGAAGCATATTTGGAATATGAATATAATTTTAAGAATCTTTCATAAAATCAGAAATTCATAAAATGCAGAAATATAGCATTAAATAAAAAAAAAATTTAAACGCAATTCTACCTTTCCTTTGCTAATTTTTCAGAAATATTGATTATAATTTTTCAAAATGTTACATCATGACAACAATTGTGTGGTATATTACGCTCAGGCATTCCTCTTACTATATTTCGAAAGTTAATAAAACGTTTGATTGAAACAAATTTAAATAGCGAATTTAAAATATTAACTTTACATACTAGGTGAGAAAAGATTTCCGTGTAAACTTGGAATTCATAAAACTGGAAATTTTCGAAACTGTTGTTTTTACTAAAACATTTTTACCCAATGCAAAGTAGTTTTTCAATAGTGGACAAGCTATCTTAAACTAGCTACTGTATGAATGTGATTTATGCCCTACGTACACACGTGAGCTAAACAGAATAGGAGTGAACATGTACGGGCAATGGGCAAGAATAAGTTTATAAAGGTTCCTGTTGCAAAAAGCATTACCTACTTTTTCGCCACAGAATAAAAGATTGGAAGTAAGTAACAAAAGACGAGATTACGGAGTACAGCACGTGTGGATGCAAGAATACGATTTCCATTAAAATTTTTCTATACTAGTTAATTATAAACAATTTTTTTTAACTGTAAGCTTAATTGCTGTTGAGTAACATTCTGTGATCTTACAATTTTCTTGGTGAAAATTGCAGTTCCTCATTATTATTAGTTCTTTTTTAATTTACATTTAATTTTACATTGATTCTTTTTCCATCTTGTAAAATTATTCTATAATCATGAAAAATTCAATTTATAAACAAAACATTAATTTAAATAATTATATACATATTCATTATTTCCCAACTTTAAACATGTATTACTTGAAAAAGTACTAATTCATATTCGAAAGACCGAAATGTTAATTGATTCAAATTGATAATTTATAGTTGTAATACCTCAATGTGAATATACACATATATATATACAAGAGCCAAAACATTATGACCACTCCTACATTTTGCAATGAACTCGCCTGGATGACGTAAAAGGCCCGTGATCAGGTGGAAGTGGTATTTAACTACTGCTGGAGAGTCTGAAGAATCATTCTTTCACTTACTTCTGTGTGTGATGGGAAAGGCTGCGGATCTAAACGACTTTGATAGAGGGCAGATTGTAATGGCTCGAAGGCTCGGAACAAGTATTTCGAAACTGCACGACTCGTGGTTGTTCGCGATCTACAGTTGTTAGTACTTATGCAAAGTGGATGAACGACGGCGAAACCAGCAGTAGACGACATGGTGTTGAACGTCCAGACGCTATCAAAGAAAAAGGTCGTCGGAGACTGTCTCGCATGGTGAAGTAAAACCGGAGCCAGACAGTGGCTCAGCTGACAGCCCAATACAATGCAGGGCCAACAGACAAGACAGCCCAATACAATAGGTCATACACAGGCCGGTGGTGGCGGTATTATGCTTTGAGGGACGTTCTCTTGGGCGTCTCTGAGACCCGTGGTTGTGGTAGAGCAGACCATGAATGCTACAGGGTATCTGAACATCATTGCGGACCCAACAGAAATTGCGGAACATTGCGGAATGTTCCAACAGGACAACGCCCCTTGTCACAAGGCTAAAATTGTGTTGGAGTGGTTCCAGGAACATGATGCTGAATTCCAGTTAATGTCCTGTCCGCCTAACTCACCGGATCTCAATCCGATAGAACACATTTGGGATGTCCTGGGACGGCAGCTCAGAGTTCAAAGACCACCAATTCGCAATATCTCGGATTTGCGTGACGGTTGCTTAAACATCTGGTACAATCTGTCTCCGGCCATCTACCAAGGACTTGTGGCTTCCATGCCAAGGCGGGTTGAAGCTGTGTTGTTCACCAAAGGTGGGCCAACTCGTTATTGACAGGTGATCATATTGTTTTGGCTCTTGAGTGTATATATATATATAGATAGATAGACAGATAGATAGATAGTTAGATAGATAGATAGACAGATAGATAGATAGTTAGATAGATAGATATTTAGATTGATTGATAATTTTATATGATATTTTTCAAAACACATGCAGAGCTGAAATTAATCTCTTAAAATTGTATTCTGATATTTGTTTTCAGCCTATTATACAAATTAGTAGGATCTTTAGTGGAATATGATTAAACATGATAATTAATAATGACATGGCATGATAATTAATTGTTGCAGATACACTATTATACACACACACACACACACATATACATATATGTGTGGGTGTACTGTACTGTAAAGTTTTGTTTACTTTACTAAGTTAAGCAACTTAGTAATGTTTTTGAAAATATTAAAATGTTTTGAAAATTGAAATGAGTTGATAATTTTATATGTCATTTTCAAAACACAACAGATATATATGTATATATATATATATATATTTGTATCTGCAACTACTAAGATGTGAAATTAATTATTATATTTAACATATTCCATATAAATTTTATTAATTTGTATAACACACTGCAAAAAAAATGATCAGAAATAATAAAATTTTAAGAGATTAATTTCAGCTCTGTTGTGTTTTGAAAAATTTCATATAAAATTATCAATTCATTTCAATTTTCAAAACATTCTAATATTTTCAAAAACTTTACTAAGCATTACGCATAAAAAAACCCAAAATATATAATTGATTAGAATACATTTTTAAAAAAAAAAAGAAAAATGTAAAGTCTGCAACTCCTGCTTTTCTATTTTGAACTCATAAATTTTAAAATAAATTTTTTTCTTTGTTTATTTTTACTACACTTTTCTATCATATGGAGAAAACATTTAATAATAAAAACATTTTTGTTGAAACAATTCGCTGTTTTTCGCAGAATAGATATCTCTTTCGCAAAATGTCATTAAAAGGAAAATCAAGGAGGCGAAAAAGCATTTTAAACTCTGACTTCCCACCTGGGACCTTACAACAGCAATAACTTCGTCATCAGCGGAGAAGCAATTTCATTTTTTTATTCATATTCCTGTTATATCATATTTCATAACAAATGTTTGTTGTATTCATGTAAAAATATAATTCTGCGAAAACATTTTCCAATCTAGATATTTTTATAGAAAATATTTGTATAAATAATTTTTATATCAATCAAAACCTTTTAGTGTTGTGAAATTATTAATTATGTATGTTATAAATCAATTAGTATATTAATAAAGTAAAATAATGATAAAATAAAAATATTTTTTAATTTTTTTTAAAAAATAAGGTTATTTAAATATTCATAAATTCTTATCTATTATATCCCAGGAAACGAAACATAGCTATAAAACAAAAATTTTCGCAATAATATATAATAAATATAATAGATTGGTTTATTAGCAACTCATAAATTTAACCTTTTTAATGCTACCAATATGTAACAAAGAAACTATAAATTAACCCCAAAAATTCTATATGAAGACAAATGTAATAGTTTTACATATTATATATATATACAGATATTATCATTAATACTACCCAGGTTAGGCCAAGTCTTTCCTTTGAAGAGATTTCCATGCATTTCTCTGGGTGGCAATGGTCCTCCTATTCTTCACCTTCAGTGCAGCAAAATCTTTTTTAACTGTACCCATCCATTGCAACTTGGTCAACCTCTTTCTCTTTGTCCCTGTGGCTTTGCTAAAACGAACCTTTTTACAGGGTTTAAATCTTTCATTCTAAATATATGAGCCTCCGGTTTAATCTATTGATTTTAATACATTTAATAATATCTGGGTCTTTATAGCATTTATAGATTTCTGCTCTGTACCGTCTTCGCCAACAATCACTTTCCTAACTCCTCAAGAATAGCCCTTAAAATCTTCCGCTCAAATATATATCCAAATGGGCCTCATCAGATCTTGCCAAAGTCCAAGTTTCAGATATAAATAGATATATTTTACATATTATAGTTATATATATTTTAGACAAATCTTTTACATATTTAATTTTTTGTTTCAAATATATATTAATAAGGTATTTACTTTTTAATGGAGGAAAGTGTTTGTTTGCATAGATTAATACAATTTTTAAAAATAGGAATGTACATATTGTTAGAGATCAATGCGCATATAGTTTCATTGTGGCATAGGGTAGCATTAAAATGATTACCAATATAGTAAAATATTCATGATTATATTTATTATATCTTATTGCAAGAAATTTTATGCTTCTGGGCTATTTTTTATTTCCTTAAATTTTAATTTTTACCATTTGCGAAAGACATATTCATGCTTCAGAAAACAATGAATTATTTTAAGAAAAAAGATTTTTATTATTATAATAACATTTTTCGGGTGATAAAAAGCTGCTGTAAAATTGAGCAAGAAATTTATTTGAGGAAAAAAAAAAAATTCAATAACAAAAAAAAGCAGGAGAATAAAGATTTTGTATAATATTTTGCTAAGCAAGACAATAAGAAGATTTCATACAAAAATTTTATGAGTTTTGAATTAATTGATTCAAATTATTCGTCATAATGACTGAATGATGATAAATAAATTAATTTCGATGGATGATTTAATTTTTTTTTCATAGTTTTTAGTGTATTTTCCAAAACGGTAGAATATTGTGGAAATTGAAATAAAGTGATGATTATATTTAACAAATTTGCCAATGATTTTATTTTTTACAATAAGAAATTATCATTAAAAACGTATCAACTTATCCTGTTTTTCAATACGTACAATCTCTAATGTTCTTGTTGTTATACAAATTGATGTAATTTCTTAAACTGCTTTTCAAAATTATCTGCCAAATGACATTCTAGAAAATCACTACTTGTAACTATTGAGAATAGCATTTAACTTACAAATAGTATTGCATAAACATTATTGCAATACCATTTTTATTTTAAACTTTAATCTAAAAAGTAGCGGATTGGCTTTTTTGTTGTAATAAAAAAAGCTCTTTTATATTACATTTGTGATATCGTTAGCTTTTCACTTCCTTTGGACTTTTCATGACGTGATTTTTTACATTTTATTTTATTTAATGGGTAATTTTAGAAGGGTATTTTAAAATTACAAAATGTAAAACTGTAGACTTTTTACTATTACCTAGTAATGAAAACGTAATAACATTATCCCTTAGGTCATAAATTAAATATATTTAGATTTTTACATTTTAGATAGTGTAGATTATTAAAATTATTAATCTATATATATAATATGATATAATAGAATTTTAGAAAAAAATTACTATAATTAGTAAATTTATTAAATTTATGGTTCTTTGAAAAACTTTTATTTAGAATTAAATGAAATAATCTAATAATATTGCTGATAATTATGAATTGTTTTCAAATTATTTATTGTGTAAAGTATTGCAATGTGTTTAATTATTTATTTACTAATTAGAACAAACAATTGCTTTTGAATCAGCGTTTAATTTAAAATTTTTATCTGTGATCACATTGATAAAGACAGTGATTAATAAAAGGCAAATTAAAATAAAACGTAATGTCTTACAATTCTAAAGCCACCAACTCTAAACCATCAAAAGTATTCTTTCTTCTTAATACATAAAAACATTCTTCTTAATACATACAAAAGTATTCTTGCTTTTCAAGACGGCGATTTATAAAAAAATAAGTTTAAAATATAAAAACGTAATATCATACAATTCTAAAACCATAAAAGTATTTTGTCCCTCGAACATATAAACTAACAGCTTTGGAATAAATTATGCCAAATTTTGTGTCAACAATTTTATTGAATTGTACATTGTTTTATAAGGGGCACAGAAGATCTACCTCCCCGTGGTGCACCTAGTAACACTTTATAGTGGCTAAAAGATCTGCAACTTGGCATTATTGTTAGATTAATGAACTCTGTCTCAGCATGTTTTGTTGTATTTATTGTATTATTTTTTGTTGTTGTTGTATGTTTTTTGCAGTTCTTTTTTTTTTTTTGCTGTAACTGTTCATAATCTGTCATTGGAAATAAAAAAAAAAACATTGTTTTATAAAGAAACATTAGCAACATTTATTTACATAAAAGTTATATTAAAATGCATCAATTAAAAAGTAATGATATTTTCAACAAAAATATGAGTATATTTATCATTTATACTACATAATTATCTCCAAAGTTAGATATAAATATAATTTTGTAACATTACTAGATACAATGAATGCATATATCAATGATACAATGATATCAAACAATTCTAAAACCTCCAACTATATACCAACAAAAGTATCTATCTTCAGAACATGTAAACTAACAGCGTTGGAATAATTTATGCCTACCAAAATTATTCAATTGCATATAGTTTTTATAAAGAAACATTAGTAACATTTATTTACAGAAAAATTATATTAAAATACATCTATAAAAAGTAATAATATTTTCAGCAGAATTAGGAATATATTTATCATTTATACTGCATAATTATCTCCAAAATTAGCTATAAATATAATATTGTAACATTACAAAATATAATAAATATACCAATGATACCATACAATTCTAAAACCATCAACTATAATAATAAACCATCAAAATAAACCAATAAAAAGTCAAAAAGTATTCTCTCTTCCGAACTTGAAAACTAAAAATAGAATAGAGTTGGAATAATTTATGACTGCCAACAGTTTTATTCAATTGCACATTATTTTATAAAGTTCAAGAAACATTTGTAACATTTATTTACAGAATAAAATACATCAGTAAAACGCAATGATATTTTCAGCGAAATTATGAGTACATTCATCATTTTGCACTACATAATTATCTCCGAAATTAGATATAAATATAATTTTTGTGACATTACAAGATACAATGAATGATGGCATCCATTGTGGTTGAGAAATAAGCCCTAAAACCACAAGAGATTTTATATCCTTACCCTACTTAAAGTATATTTAAGAAATATTACTCCCCACAAAGTTTTATTCCATTATGGCGGCGAAGAAATATACCTACCATCTATCTCCGTGCATGCCTTGGCGAGTTTGTGCCGAAGATTTATGTAAATTAACAATGGTGCAATGAGATTCATCCGAATTTGTTTCACCAAAGTTTCCAAACTCTTTTCCGCCGAACGTAGACGATCAATGAAGACGACCCCAATGCTAGCGGCAGTGGAAAGAACAATTTATCATCGCGATTCGGAACAAATTTTCAGCATCAGCGGAAATGCCGGAAAGTTTTTTGCTGGCGTAGAATTCAACATTTCTTGTTTGCAAAGTGTGCCTTGCTCTAAGTCGGTAGGAACCAATTTTGAATTTAGGTTTGAGTTTAAGTTTGCGTGGTAGAATTTTCGCCGTTTTCACCTGTAAAAGAATTTTCTTTTTTGTTAGTAGGTTGCGTTGCTAGAATGATGCACATTATTCACTTTGCTTAATGTTTACTTTCTGTATTATTTTCTAAAATAAACACTTATAAAATCATTATTCTATTTATGCTCCTTTTTTACTTTATAATAATTTGTGAATAAATAAAAGTATTATGTTATTTTTTTTATATATAATACAGATAATTATTTCTCAAATAGTTTTGCTAAATCGATTGAAACGCATTGTCATACATTTTCGTGTATAAGCTGATAATTTTTAACAATTTTCTTAAATTACTGAGGGTTGACTTATATACAGATTGATTAATCCCAAAAAACTTAGGTGTTTTTCAATTAACCGCTTACAAGTAATAAATGAAAAATAACACGGTTTTTATTTATTTTTATATTTCTGAAGTTTATGAGAAAAAATAATCTTAAATGAAATAGGGTATTTGTTTTATTTTGAAATTGTTTATATTGTTCGCTTGTTGGATCGTCATCCAAACGAAAAAACATTTATATTGGCTATCAATCATGCTGTTATAATAATTTTTAAAATACATGATCACTTATAGTTTAAAATTAGCTTCATAAGAATTTCTCTTTCAGCACATATTTCAGGTAAAAAACAAAATAGTTCGGAAAGTAAGACAAGTACAGATTCCACAGATCGTATACAAGACAATAACTGAGTGTGATAATGTGCCAATTTCAGGCATAGTTTCAGAGTTATAGCTATCATCTTTGGCGTCTAATGTTTTACTTTACAGGGATTTTCCAGGGAAAATATTTCCCCATTTTACCTGCTTGGCAATATTTACGCCCCAATAGCGGTATGTTAAATCGGTATGAGTTATTTTTTCATTTTTGGTTTATATACGAGTTTTTGAACTTTTTTTTTTTTTTTACGGATCTGCTTACATTCGGAGATATGAGGTATTTAAATTTTACAAATTTAATTTTGTCGTGGCTCCATTATTTAATTCGTAATCCGATAAAATTTAAATCTCAGATTATATATTATTTTAATTACAACCAAATTCTTCAGGTATAACATTTCTCTGTTTGGAATTTACCAAATGAATTTATGTTAATAAAGACTACTTTTTTTTATATAATGGAGTAAATTGACATCATCATCATCATAACTGGCTCGACATTTCGTTGTGGGCATTGGCCTTCTTAAAAGATCTAGCCAGGCTGTTCTCCTCTTGGCCGTGGACCTCCAGTTTTTATCTTAATAACATTAAAATCAGAGTCAAAACAATCGACCCATCTCTTTTTCGATCTTCATCTTGGTCGTTGTCCAAAAGGGATTGTATTGAAAACTTTCAAAGCAGATCTATCACTTTCCATTATCATGAAATGACCGGCCCATCTAATTCTGTTCAGCTTTAATAAATTTTAGAACTTTAATAGCTCTAAAAAGTTTGCAAAGTTTAAAATTGTATCTTCTTCGTCAATTTCCATTGGCATTGATACCACCAGAAATAGTTTGTAGCACTTTTCTTTCAAAGATTTGCCAACATTTTCTCTTCCTTTGCTGTTAGCGACCCTGTTTCAGACGCATATGTTAATACTCGTCTTATGAGTTTTTTGTACAGTAGAATTTTAATCACAGTAAATTAACAATCTGATAAAATTTAATTGATTGTTTTAAAATTAGAAGATATTTTTAACCGCGTGAGTAACGATAGAATGTTGGTATCGTATCTTTGATTGACAGAAACATTAGATCAATTTCCAGAAACGAAAAATCGAATCATGAGGAAAAAAATTAAGAACTGCAAAAAAACCTATTAGTTTTTGGAAGAGTAGATACTAACGTTTTCCGGCAAGATGTTCAATTATTACAGTCTATCACTTGTTTGTAGAATGAGAAGACCAAAAAAAAATTTTCCCAAGTTGCCAGATTCAGATCCACGACTTCAATTCCGCCACCCAAAATAAAGCAAGCCACCAACTATTTTCAAAATCTTGTCTTATAGCATACATTTATGCTAAACCATGAGCATGAGTACTGTTAATGTTTCAAAAACTCCAAAAAAGAAAAATTCAGCATTATCATCATCAATGTATGACAATTCCTTGTGCAAAATAATGTTCTAGGTATTATTTTCATATTTTTATTTATTGGACATAACAATTATTGATAATCCAACTCCAATTATTGGACTTGATAATCTTAATGTTTACTCAGAATAGGGGACAATGAGTTTTAATACTGAAATATTTAAGATGTACTAATTTATTTAAAAAATGTGTCAAAAATTTTATTTCTAACAAAATAAGTTTAATTTCTCTAGGAAGACTCAATTAAACTAAGTAGAAATCTTATTACATTATTAAAATCACATTTGACTTAAAATATCGCGAAGCCTTCAGACATCGCCTTAAGGTACATAAAATACGAAACCTCGCAGCGTTTCTCTCAGGATGACATGCATGCTTCTAATTATAATTAATGACATAAATAAACAAATCCGACGTCCAGCCTGTCTTCAGCAAGAATCACATTCGGGGCAGAGAAATAATTTATGCACACTGATGATCAACGGATCATTCCTTAATCAAAAGACCGGATTATGATGACACCGGAGTGCATGTACCAGTTCCGGTCGCTTGTCAGCATAGGGTCGGGAAATTAAGAATTACGAACTCGCTCTTTAGGGCCGAGGAAATGAGGTTAATAATTTTGGTTAAGTTTTCAACCTTGAAGAGCCAGCGGTTTGACAAAGGCTTGCAGGTTTAAAGGAATGGAAAAGGGTTTTAAAATGTTTGGGAAGGAAGTTTTCAGTTTGGTGATGCTAAAAGATTTTGATGTAATCTAATGTGTGTGTGTGTGTTTAGGAAGTACGTGAAAGTACTTTCGTTTGAAGAATAGTGTCGTTTTAAGTTTTGTTAAACTCGACTTAAATTTTTATTGATTTTGTTAAAAGTTTTTCTTTGATTTATTTCATGCTTATATTTTTGGAGTATTTCAATTTTTATTTTTAAATATGTTTATCACATTAGGTAAATTAATGTTCTGATTATATTCTTTTAATTTAGTGTTTTATTGTAATATCATATTTATTTTTATTACTTTTTTTATAAATAAGGTTTTTATAATTATTTTGTTTAGAAAATTTCATTTCACAGTTAATTTTAACTTACAACTTATTTGAATTTGAATTTTACACATCTATTTATTTATTACTTAACACATCTATTTATTACTATTTATTATTTTACACATCTATTTGTCAAATTCTGCACAAGTTGTGGTAAAATCGTGAATATTAATACATATATTTTGGTTTGTTGGAATTAAGGTAAAAAAATGGTTATAATGTATGTATTTAATGTAAATGTTTTTAATATAATTATTATTTTTATTTAGTCAATGTTATTTGTTATGTAGCAATTTTCCCACCTTCTAAATTATACCACTATTATTTTTAAGACAGGCCGTTTTTACAAAATTTTTCACATTAAATCTCATGAAAGAATTTACTATTGATAAAAAAAAATTGCTTTGCAATAAATGAAAAACATTGATTAAGATACCACTGCCTTAAATATTGATTACAACATTATAGGCTGAAGATTTTACACAATCAATAAAACAGGTTAAATTTATAATAATGTAAAAAAAACTAATTATAATGAGGTAAATAAAAAATTAATAAAAAAATTTAAAACGAGTGGCTTAAAATTAAAAAAAAAATTTGACAAACTTGGGAACTAACACTGAATTAAAATGTTCTTTAAGTGACTCAATAAATAAATTATTAATCTATTCAAAAATGAATTTATATTAATATTATTTTAGTAAAAATCATTTCAGTAAAACCAAAATAATAATATAAAATAATTAAAAATCAAGAATCATATAATTCTGAGTTCGCGTATGTCTGAGTAGTATAACGCGAAATATTATTGTACTGAGTTCATAGAGTACGATCTGTAACTCAATAAGGATTATATTTAACGTATTGTATATTACATCTTGCTACTCGCATCTCTTACAATAGCCTTAATATAACTGTTCTTATATTAAGGCTATTGTAAGAGATGCGATACACGGAAAGCCAATACATTGCTACAAACTGTTCAAATATTCAATGAAGAATAAAAATTAATTGAAAGAGTTTTCAAATCTTTTCTTCTGTAAAAGACGTCAATTAAAGTTATCCGATGTAGAATATTTATTAATGTAGAGTATATTAATAATGTAGAGTGTCATGTAAAAAAAAAGAAATTAAGATCATAGCAATATACTTTCTGTAGAGGAATAAATGCTGACGTGAAAATTTGTCACAATTCTATGAAAAATTTCCTTCAGAAAATGTAGTAACACACAGCAAAATCCTTAATAATTTTTTCTTCTTTTTATGTGAAAATTAATCCTAAGTAACAAATAGTTTTTTCTTAGCATTACTAACATGTTTTTAGAAGATATTCCCTGAAATGATGAAGTCCAACTGCCACACATGTTTATGCAATCTCATTGGCAAAGTCATCACTGTATGTTAAAACTGTATCCATATATATATGTGTGCGTGTATATATGAGTGATCAAAACTCATTATTGAAGCATTGATTGTAGCTACCCTACTGTTTAAGCAACATTTCTGATATATTTTATTAGAACAAAATAATTTTCCGACCGCAACATTTGAAGATGGTTGAAGACTATTACAACAATGCTGCGTATAATTTATCAACATTAAATTTGCCCACCATTATGAGAGAAATCTAAGTTCACTGTAATAGAAAAAACTTCAACATACGAATTTGAATAAAAAAAACTTTACATAATTTTTTATTCTAATAATCAAGATGTTTTTGTGAAACGGTCAGTGTTTATTTTAAATACAATAATCTTGGCACTCACACTTTTGTGAAACTTTCCATGTTTGTTTTAAGCGCTGCTGATAATGAGAAAACATATTTCGTTTTGATATAGTTAAAGGATCTTTTTATTTACAGACTTTTTTATAACTGAAGTGAACACCTCTTGCATATTGTACAAATTAATAAAACTTTTGTTCATAATTTCTTAAACTTGAATATTTCTCTTATGTTTTGTATTTTATCTTAGAAATCCGTAAAGTAAAAGCTTGAGTTTTTATTATTTGTTAGTATTTAAGTGTTTTCCACTGATCAGACTAAAATATAATTATATGAAATTTTCATTAAAATTAACAAGATATGCTTAGAATATAACATTTCCTCTATATTTTGACCCTATTTTGATTTTACTTTACAATTAAGATGATTGTTATAAAACATTAATACTTTTTAAATCAAATAATTTGTTGAATTCATTAAAAAAGTAAAAATTATTACAAAAAAAAATTATTTTGCCAATATATTAGAATTGATATTATATTTAGAACACTTTCACCAGAGATTTATCAAAATTTTTTTTTGTGTAATATATCATCATCTGTAACATTGAAATAATTTAATTACATAAATTCCTGAAAGTTTTTATTGATAATATTGTTTTTTACAACACTAGACACTTTAACACGAGCCATTTAGCTCTCTAACATCAGATATGTAATTTCAAACATCACTGGGTAACATGCTACACTGCACTATCTTATATAACAATTTAGAACGAATATCCCCAAAAGATCCTGTGGATTTTTCACACCTTTTCTCCTTCCTCAAAAGTCAATAGAAATATTTTCCACCTTATAAATTTATCATGCCCCATTCCAGATGTAGTTTCATTGGAATCCCATATCTAGAATGGGTAATGATAACTGTATTTCATCCATAGAAGGTGTGGAAATTTCATCTTCAATGAGGTCTAGGGCGAGAAGTCGAATATATCATGTCTATTAAAGGCAAATACATGAGAAATTGCGTTGCAATTTTAACTTAAAAGTTTCAAATTAGGCCTCTTCAGTTCGGAATCCTAAAAGACCACTCACCACGTCTCTCCAGTCCCAAATTACTGACCATATAATTTGCAATACCGTTATGACTTTTATCATGTGTGAACATGATGTTGTCCTAGTTGAGTCCTAGTAACATGACGTTGTCCTGGAACACTTCATTCTTCCTTTAAGCCTAGAATCTTCAAACTTTGTTATATTCTTTTGACTATTGAATGTTATAGTGTTTCTTTGAGTAGAATTGGGAATACTTCATTTATGTCTAGAATTTTCACACTTTTATATATTCTTTTGGTTATTATATGTGATAACATTTCTTGTAGAATTTGGAATACTAAGTTCGTCATTTACGACTAATATTTCCAAACTTTAATGTATTCTTTTGTCTATTGAATGTAATAATGTTTCCTGTAGAATTTGGAATACGTCATACGACGACTATATTCTTTTAGAGATTCTTGAACAATTCATTTTTCATGACGTTCTTGATCTATTCAACATTGCTATATTCATGTGGCTATTGAATTTGGACATTCTTGTGGTATTCCAATCAATTGCTTCATATAACTTATTCATTAACATATTTCTGAGTTTATTCTTCCGTTCTCGAATGTTCACACATGGTAAGTTGTAATTTGTCGAGCAGATTTTAATTTTTAAACATATTCTTTTTATATTCTGCTCCTAAAGATTCCTAAAAGATGCATTCAAACTAGGCTTCTTCAGTTCGGAATCCTAAGCGGCCACCCATCAAGCCTCTCCAATCACAAATTACTGAACATATAATTTGCAATACTCTTATGACTTTTTTATGTTTTGTTCCTAAAGATTCCTAAAAGATGCATTATTAAATTAATTAGATAAACCACACACAAAAAACAACCTTCCATTTTGCTCCGTTATAAATCAAATTTACCAACAATATTTCAAGCTATCTGCGGAAGCAACGAATATCTATAAGGTTGTTATCATTGGACAGCTTCCTTTATGCATGCAAGTGCGCCGCGAACCTCTAAGATATGAAGATTAATGTTTTCTAAAATTTAAACTCCTTTGTTTCTGGCGGGGAGCCAGATAATTTCTGACTCTTCGTCATCATTACTCAAAGACAGATTAAACTTTGCCATTTTGAGTGAAAGCTCAATTTAGGATGCTTTTCAGCAACTCGCTCCTTTTTCCTGCAGGCTATTGTTTCCTTTGGCATTTAAGTAATTGTGAGAGACCCATAAATCTACTTCAGATATATCATGGTGTCTGGGACACTGAGATAATAGGACATTACTCCAAGACCGTTTTTTCTCTTCGGGTGTATTTGATGACATATATGTTGATTGAGATTCTTTTCTTAGTAAGTGGGGGATCAATTTTTTGCTGTCCGGTTTATCTGTCTTTCGAATAAAATTGATTGTCTTAAGAGGGAAGAAAAAAATTCCTTCATTTGTTATACATATCTTTCAAAAATGACCTAGCTTTTCTTACAAAAGAATAATTTTCATTCCCTTGATAATATAATGTTTATAATTTACATAAGATGGTTGAAAATTCTTAATCTGTTATGAAAATATATGCATTGCGCAATATAGAAGCATAACGATTTAACATTCAGAAGAAAAGATTTCAAAGCATATTTTTCAATAGTTCAATCATTTTTCAATGTCCCTTTTTTTTAAACCTGGGGAAGTCAACTCCTCAATATATATTGAACTCTAGAATACTACGTAACAATTATATTGCACATTTTCATCCATGTTTTGTTTTCTGAACTAATTTACAATGAAGTGTAGGATGTAAGAACTTTAAAAGAATATAAGTTAATGCTCTTAAGAAATATTAAAAATTTCTGAGTAATAATTTCCCGGACATATTATATACATTCCATCTATGTGAAAAGATAAACTAAATACGTAGTCTTGTATATCAAATTTAAATACAGCGTTTATATTTCACAATAATTTTTTTTTTGTTATAACCATTTGCTGATTTTATAAAGCAGAATCCTTTTCATGTAGAATATTTCAATTCATTTTAAAAAAATTTATAACTTCTTAAAAAGCCTGTTCTTAATTGCCATCCAATTCTTTTTTAAATATCTTTGGAACATTGAAAGGGTAACTTTAAATAAATTTAAGACATTTAAATAAAATGATCTCATGATGAGATCAAATCGAAGCGTTGGAGTCATGAAGATCTTTTAGCAATACCCAGCAATCCGCGACGGCATGCTGTCGCCCAGTTCCGCCTTCTGACTGGCCATGACTGTCAGCAGAACATCTCCATCGCATTAAAATATTTTCGAATCCTGGCTGTCCCCTATGTGGTTCAAGTGACCCAATGAACAGAGACCACCTCCAACGATGTGCGGTACTTTGACGGCGACTCGGAGACAGCGCTTTACTGGCGTGCGAGAGAACTCTTAAGGCAATGACTTCGGTCATCTTTGCATTTTCTGGACATTTATTCTTTTGTATTTTTCCCTTGTTATTTTTGTTATTATTACTATTTTTATTCTTCTTGTACTTGCCTTGCCATTGAAATAAATAACGCAGAATCCTTTCATCTTGAATATTTCAATTCATTTTAAAAATTTATAACTTCTTAAAAAGCCTGTTCTTAATTGCCATCCAATTCTTTTTTTAAATATCTTTGGAACATTGAAAGGGTAACTTTAAATAAATTTAAGAAAAAAAAACTACTTTTTTTTTTTTTTTTAACATTGAAAATCTATAGAATCTCTTGGAAATATGCAACAAAATTTCTTAAAAATATATAATAATGTCAAAGACGGAAAGAAGGCAAACTTTTAGTAGAAATATTTAAGAAAAGAAGTATATCATTTAAGTAAGATACATGAGCAATTTTCTTTGAAAGTGGTGTAAATACATTTCTGGCAAATAGTTAATGATAGCAATGAATGCAATCTGCTATGAGCTTTTTATATATAAACAGTTCTCAAAAGTTTTTTTCAAAATTTTCATCAGTTTGCCAATATAAATTTACCTAGTTAATGAAATTACTAATGTAATTACTTTGATAGTGGTGTAAGTCCACTTTCAACAAAGTCATAATATTTAGTTCAAACATTATGCTACATAATTTATCTACTTCTTTTTAGTATGTGTGGCAGAACTGTTAATGGCATAAAAATTTTCGTTCGTTCACTAGAATTTTGTTTGCTTCTGAATTACCGCCAGAGAGGACTCCATAGCTAGAGTTGAAAGCGCGTGTGTTTTGCTTGTTCACTTAACTTGAAAGTAAATAGTTAATGACAAATAATTGAAGTACGATTACCTCTAAAATTACTAATTGTTAAATTTATGACAAACTTGCATTTTGTATTATAAAATATTCTAACAGAATTTCGAATATTCAAATGATTCAATTGAAAGCTCATATTTAATATTACATAAAAGCATGATATTCAATATTATATATGATTTTTAAATATATGATGTTTTTTTTTGGGCGCGGTCAGTACTTGGGAGGGTGACCACCTGGGAACACCGCGTGCCGTTGGCATTCACACATTTGGGACCTGAATGGCAGGTGTCTAGCGCTCTGGCGCTCGGTGCCACAGGTTTCGTGTTCGAATCCCGGCGGTGCCGTGGATGTTTGTAGTATTTCGGAATCCACTTTAAGCCGTAGGTCCCGGTCTCCCTATGAATGTAAGAGCGTCACGGAGCCAAAGTCAGACTCTACCTATGGGTGCTACAATCACAACAGAAGCTGCTTCCTTCCCCTTCAATCATGAGTACGTATGGGCTCGTGGGCTTGGCCAGCCAAGTGGGATAAGAAACAACAGCAACAACATATATGATTTTGAGTTTTAAGATGGTATAAGTTCATTTGAGGCCATCAAAAGTATAAATTATTTTTAATTATTACTTTAAAAACGATCACATTATAAACTCAAATCAATTTAATATTTAAATGACATAAAATGAGAGTATTAACATATACCAAAACCATTCAAATACAAACAGTTAAATATTTCCATATTATATAAAATGGACTTATACCTCTTTCAAAGACAACTACTCACATAATAACTGCGAAATTAACTAAACTATACAATAACGTATAAAAAGACACATATGAAATATTAAAGTATATCTTAATAATTTAATACATAAAAAGTATATTCAATGTATGTATAAATATAATAATTAAAGGTTTGGTTTTATTTGTCCCTCTACGGTCATCTTGTGCACACGAAGGCTAAACAGACCGAGGCCTACAGTGCAAAGTGAAATCCGAACCACTAATAAACATCCCTGCCTCCGCCAGGATAATAATAATTAAAGGATATGTAAGAAAAATGTATATGTTTTAAAACTTGAGTAATATAGCCAACTTGTAAATAATCACTTCGAAGATAGATTCTTAATAACAAATTATTATAACAAAATTAAACATGTAGAAAAATCGATACAGGAAACAAAACCAGTAGGTTACAATAAAGATACTTGTGCAGTAGGGCCACACGGAATTCACATAATAATAATGAAACAATTTTCAATGCACTACCTAGACTAATTCATCAACAGTCAGGACTATTCCGATGAACTCAGACAATGAGTCCACAATCCGCTTTTCAGAACCAATATCCCTATCTCATTCTATTCTCATTCCGGAGTTCTTTCACTTGCATAAGGACACATACGAATAATTAAAGTACTTCTTAAAAACTCTATCTGTGGTTAATTTACCAATAAATATAATAATTATAGGATATATCAAAGGTTTTGCTATAAAAATCAATTAATAGAGCTAACTTGCAAATAGTCACTTCGAGAATAGATGATTATAAACATTAGCATATTAGAGATAAAATATAACATGTGGAAAAAGATATGCAAGGAACAAAACCAGAAGGTTACAATAAAGAAACTTGTGCAATACAGCCACACGGTATTCACATAATAATGAAACAATTTTCAATGGACTACCGAAACTAATTCATCAGCAGTCAGGACAATTTCTATGAAATCAGACAATGAGTCCACAATCCCCTTTTCAGAACCAGTATCCCTATCTCATTCCGTATGGCGAACTTCCTCGATTCGGAGTTCTTTCACTTATAAAAGGACATATAGTACGAATAATTAAATTACATCTTAAAAGTCTGTCTGTGGTTATTGTACGAATAAATATAATAATTAACGGATATATCAAAGACATATGCTTTAAAAATCCAAGTTATATATAGCTAACTTGCATAATCACTTGAAGATAAATGATTATTAACAAACGATTACAAGTATTAGCATATTACTTTCAGAATAGATGATGATTAACAAATGAATATAAGTATTAACATATTAGTAATAAAATTAAAGACATACAAGGAACAAATCCAGAAGGTTACAATAAAGAGGCTTGTACAGTACGGCCGCATGGTATTCACATAATAATGAAACAATTTTCAATGCTCTACCCAAACTAATTCATCAGCAGTCAGGACTATTTCGATGAACTCAGACACTGAGTCCACAATCCCCTTTTCAGAACCAGTATCCCTATCTCATTCTGAATGGCGTATTTTCTCAGTTCGGAAAAAATATTTTTAAAAACAAGTACATCTAAGTACGTAGCAAGTATAAGCAAATCACTTCGAGAACAGAATTGTTATCAACAAATGATTATAAATATTAGCTTATTTATATTCATTTGCACTTCGGAAGATAAATGATTATTAACAAACGATTACAAGTATTAGCATATTACTTTCAGAATTTTCATTATTAACAAATGATTATAAACATTAACATATTACTAATTAAATTATGCATGTAGAAAAAAATAGATACAGGAAACAAAACCAGAAGGTTACAATAAAGAGACTTGCACAGTATGGCCACATGGTATTCACAAATTTCAATGCACCACCGAAACTAATTCATCAGGCAGTCAGGACTATTCCGATGAACTCAGACAATGAGTCCACAATCCCCTTTTTCAGAACCAGTATCCCTATCTCATTCCGAATGGCGCATTTTCTCGGTTCGGAGTTCTTTCAGAGTGGGAGCCTGCTACATTAAGTCTCCCCACTTCGCAAAATATGAATCAGTTTCGTATTCCGTGCCCAACAACGGGTCTTCACAACAACAAGCCCGGAGCCCAATTTAGGCTGTAACAGTAATTACAACCATCTCTTTTCCGCTCACAGCAAAATTGTTGCCCGTCTCCTAATTTTCCGAGCGCTAAACTAGTAGTAACAAAAGGGGCGCCTCCCCCTGATAAGGCAACTAATTACCAGGGCATTGCTTCCCCCCCAGATCGCACAGCCTCGGTGTATTCATATAATAATGAAAAGTAATGAAACAATCTTCGGTGTGTTGGGCAAAACTCTTAAACTGTGGAAGCAGTGAAGTTTGCTGTAATGGATTGTTACCGGTCTTTGCTCTATCAGAATTGGAAGGCATTTGTTATGAGGAGATAATGTAATGTAGACACCACATTTTTGTGTGTGTGCTTGGAACTTGATTATCTCATTGAGGTTTGCAGTATATATGATATTGACTTTGAAATTGGTGTAAATCCATTTGAGGCGATCAAAAGTATAAATTACTTTTAACTATTACTTTAAAAACGGTCATGTTATAAACTTACTATATATCAATTTAATATTTAAATAACATAAAATGATAAAATGAGAGTATAAACATATACCAATATTTTCAAACCATTAATACAAACAGTTAAATATTCTTATATTTCCTTAAAACCACTTAAAACCACTTACACCACTTTAAAAGAAAACGGCTCACTTAATAACTGAAATATTAGAATTTCTTACAAAAACACACATGCGAATTATTAATCAACAGTTTATCTTAGAAATGTATTTATGGTAAATGTACTAATAAATATAATAACTACAGGATATATCAAAATATATGCTTTAAAAAATAATTAATATAGCTAACTTGTATATAATCAGTACGAAGATAGATTATTAGTAACAAATGATTATAAGCATTAACATATTACTAATTAAATCATACATGTAGAAAAATAGATACAGGAAACAAAACCAGACGTTTACAATAAAGAGACTTGCACAGTATGGCCACATGGTATTCACAAATTTCAATGCACCACCGAAACTAATTCATCAGGCAGTCAGGACTATTCCGATGAACTCAGACAATGAGTCCACAATCCCCTTTTCAGAACCAGTATCCCTATCTCATTCCGAATGGCGCATTTTCTCGGTTCGGAGTTCTTTCAGAGAGAGCCTGCTACATTAAGTCTCCCTCATTTCGCAAAATATGAAACAGTTTCGTATCCCGTGCCCAACAACGGGTCTTCACAACAACAAGCCCGACCCCAATTTATGCTGCAGCAGTAATTACAACCATCTCTTTTCCGCTCACAGCAAAATTGTTGCCCGTCTCCTAATTTTCCGAGCGCTAAACTAGTAACAAAAGGGGCGCCTCCCGATAAGGCAACTAATTACCAGGGCATTGCTTCCCCCATTTCGCACAGCCCCAGTGTATTCATATAATAATGCAAAGTAATGAAACAATCTTCGGTGTGTTGGGCAAAACTCTTAAACTGTGGAAGCAGTGAAGTTTGCTGTAATGGATTGTTACCGGTCTTTGCTCTATCAGAATCGGATGGCATTTGTTGTGAGAAGATAATGTAATGTAGACGCCAAGTTTTTTTATTCGTGTGTGCTTGAAACTTGATTATCTCATTGAGGTTTCCAGTAACATCAATTTTAAGAAATTTATATGGAATTGGTTAATGCTCTGCGCAGTATTTTAGTTATTAATTTGAATTTTTTTTTAGTTGTGATCCTCTTAAAACAAATGTTGGTATTAAATATACATAAATAAAAAAAAATGATATAATCAAACACTTTTAGTTGTTGATGAAACCAATAAAAGGTGAACTATTATTTTATTTATGATTTAAACATTCATAAATCCTATAATAATTGATTTATGAAAATTTATTTAGACAATATTTTTAGTGACTTTGATTGTGTGCACGACTAACAGGAAGTAATTTAATAGGTAGGTAGCGTACATATGTATTTCGGGAGCGTTAATAAAAAAATATAATAGAACTTTATTGATTTTTGAAAAAATTTAAATTTCAAAAAGTAAAATACAAAAAAAAAAAAAATGAAATTATTTATGAATTTCAATTTATCGTGTGAGAACACATTTTCTCATTTATATTATAAATAAAATTTGTATATGTAAAGTTGAATGATGATTAAATTAACTTTCATAAATATAACAGTTCCTTAGAAAGTATTTTAAGAAAACTTTAAAAAATATGACTTTCGTTGTTTAAATAGCAATGTTATTTCCTAATTTTTAAAGTAAATGTAGTTCATTTTATTATAAAAATCACATAATTATTTAATAGCATCAATATTGAAACCATGTTACAAAACTTACACTTAAGCCTTAAAATGTATGCGGTACGTATCATAGAAATTAAGAAATTTTGCTGTACCAACTAGATAATTACGTGCTGTACTCTTTTAAGAAAACAGATACAAAGAATAAAACTAAAATATTATAGCAAAGGGACTAGTACAGTTGGATCAGTATAGTATACTTCTACAGTACGTACTATTTTCTTTTCGAAAAAGAGATACGAGCCATTTTAATTATTTTTGGCTTTCTGTGATTTGAAATAATTAAAAAAATTAATCAATCATGCATATTTTGCTGTATTTTAAGCCTTACACCAATTAAAATAGTTTAAAAGGCAAAATATTTCACAAACATATATCAAGAAACAAAAAAGAGTTTAAATAAAAATATAAAACCGAAGAAAAAAACTGAAATCATTTATGAATTTCAGTTTATCATAAACAAAATTTGTATATATAAAGTGAAATGATCATTAAATTAACTTTCCAAAATATAAAGTTTCTTAGACAATATTTAAAAAAACTTTTAACGATTGATTTCCGTTACGTGAACAATAGTGTTATTTTATTAATAATAATTTAAATAAAAATAAATAAATATGATTTTAAATAGAAATAACAGATAGCACTGGTCATGTTCAACTGAAAAATCATATTTTAAAGCACTGGACAGTTGCACTGACAGTTTAGAATGAAATAAACAGAACGTGACATGATATTGGAAAATTGTTACTCTTAGCAACACATATTTCATGTAAATTTTAAATCTCAAATGATTAAAATCACTTAAAAATTAGTGTTTATTTTAAATAAATGTTTATAAAATGAAAGTTTGACTTGCATATCGTTGCTCAATTAAATTGTTTTAAATAACAACTTATACTCTAATTACATATTTTTCTCACATTTTGCGTGGGCTCCGTATTACCAATACGACCTCATATTTATACAAGATAATAAGCTGAGTGTTTTAACAGAAAACGTAAGCAATAAGTAAAAGAAATCCAATTAGTTAAATGAACAAATTCTGACAGCAGGAAAACTTGAATTAATATTTTGTCGTGATTCACTAGGAGAACGAATTCAGAAAAAAATTTTTGTGTTGAAATTTTTTTGTTTAATAAAAGTTTATAATAAATAAATTTTGAAAAATTGTGTCCTGCCAAAAACCCTAAAAACGCATACAAGTATGTTCCAAATTATAATTTGTTCCTGATACAAAAGAACTGAAATTCAAGCATTTTGAAAGTAATAAATTAAAATCAAAAAGAAATAAGGCCAGTGTCAATTCTGTATAGCAATGTTTAAAATAATTAAAATTTAACCGTTCTGTGATTCATAAACTTAGAAATGTATTTATAAGAACAAAATGAACTCTAGAATATACAGTGGGAAAAGAAACTAGTTCTACAAATGCAGTATATATTTACCACTAACTGCAAAGAGAAGCATAGAACCACTACACCATGCCACCTCAGATCTTTTCTTATAGCAGCGTTTTGAAAGCCGATATCCTGATCAAATGTGTGCAGAAGACTTCACAAAGGAGATTTATTGGCAAGTCTTCCAGAATTGTGTGTACCATTCACAGTTGGCTGCCGAAATGAAAGATTAAATTAGATGCAAGTGAAAGTTTGACAGATTTGTTTCCAAAGTGACACAAATTTATTTTTAATTTTTGCAAAGTTATTTTGAGATAACATTCGTAATAAATTTTTATTTGTCTTCCATTTTACAAGATCATAATACAGGGGCTGTTAGTGGAGAATTTCCTGCGTGGGGATACTATTCCAAGTATGTATTGGGCAGCTCGTTTATTGGTTTTGAATCTGACTAAACATGTTTGGGATGCTTGGTCTCCAAACTTTTCAAAGGGCTCCAGTAAGTACCCCAAAACCGTTTTTAATTTTTCTGTCATTATCTATAATTTCTAGACTATTGCGTTCCTATTTTCAGAATAAAAATCATATGTTCATTCAGGATATATACATTCCAAACATCGATATACATACATTGCGACACACTTCTAAATAACTACCGAGGGTAACCGCAGGGCTAGTTTACAATGTTAGTGGGACTCATTTCAATTACTTGTTAGTTGTTATGCAGTTAAATTTTCTGCGTATTATGTTTGCCATTAAGCTTTACCTAGCAAGTCAATAAAACTGAGTTATTGTCATTCTGTCTTTTTATCCAACATATTACAGCAACAATAAGATTTGCTGTCGCTGGCCGGATTGATGTCACTGGTTTGGGATCCCTGCTCTAGTGTGTTCTTTTGCTGCTTTTAACCCATTCTCTATAACATTTCAGGGTCTTCGAACTACCTTGGGCGATTTCTGCAATTGCTGCCAACTAAGTTAATAAACAACATTATTTTTTCACAGAACATTGCTACCGTTCCTCTACAGCGATGAGAAGTAATCACTCTCCCTATTGAAGATGATAAAAACGTTGCACTCAGATATTTTGTTTTTAGATCAATGGTATTTTGTGTTATTGTTTTCATTATACCTTATTTCTGTAGCAAAGTTTGTATGTTTATATTGTGACTATTCCTCAGTGTCCTGGGTGCGGAACCGATATACTATGAGTAATCTATTCATTCAGGGAGAGGGGCAGCTTCTGTTGTGATGGAGTACCCTCAGCTAAGTAGTCTGACTTGGCTCCGTGACGCTCTTGCAGTCATATGAGACCGGGATTCAGAACCACTTCTTTAAAAGTGGATTCAAAACCACTACAAACATCCATGGTACCGCCGAGGACTCGAATCTGAAACCTGTGACCCCAAGCTCTAGATAGTTACGTTAGCAAAGTTGAATAATATTTTGATATTCTGATGTCAAATTTCATTCAAAGAATGACATTTTCTTAGAACTGATCTGAATCTTTTTCTAATTAAAAAAAAATTAAAATCAAATGATACCATTTTGCCAAAAAAATTAAAATATTTAGAGAAAAGACTATGGTGCACTATTATTAAAGAGTAATGTCTTCTTCTAAGGCAACTGATTACTGTTTGCTTTACCTCCTCTCCTATTGGCATCATCAATACTTAACGTAATAATGAAAAATAATGAAGCAATCTGGTACATACAGCGCATACCCTTTAACTGTGGAAGCTCTGAGTTTTCCTGTAATATATTGTTATCAGTACCAAAAAAGGGAATACATTTGTTATGTCAAGATAATGCAATTTGTTTACCATCTTTTTTTTTTTTATGCGTACTGCAAAGTTTTAGTGATACCAGTGTTTTTAAAAAATGGAGTTGTCGCGTTTGGTTAATCTATTGTATGATGTTTTTGTATCGGATGCCTGCTTTTTGTCTGATATTCTCTAAAACAGTATTTATGCACTGCATTTGGAGTTTTTATGTTGGTTTTTGATTCATGATTTAGGTCATGTTTGTTGTGAGAGCATTATGTTAAAACAAATTGAGGATGGGGCATTAATTACACCAAGAAAGAACTTCCAAAGCGTATTAAAAAGTCGTAAATTGATTGCTTAATTACTTGGGCAGTAATCAATACTGATTCATTAGTGAAGATATCATTAATTGTTCCTTTCGTCTAATTCTTTGCATAATCCAGACATAATATTCATTATTTATTTATTTATTTTCTTTTTACTCTATTAATTCGTATATTTTTCAAGCACTATCTACGTCATTAGGATATGTGATTTATTCCTATGCAAAAATAAGTAATGAATAATTATAACCATTATTAATTTGAATAACTCATTCATTTTACAATTCACAATGTTTAATTTATCATAGATAATTTTTTTATTTAATCCTTATTTTTCTTTCTTTCCGTAGTGGAAATTTAAATTATGTAAATTTTCAGCTTAAAATATGATAACATTTTATATAACTAACAAAGCAATGTTACTTACAATATTTGTCGTGTAATATCACAGTAAAAATAATTTAATTTAATTTTAATTTTCTATGTCTAAGTTTTATATTTAAATTGCTCTTTAAAAGTATAAAATGTAAAAGGTTTCTAATTTAAAATGATATTAGAAATTTTATTTGCATTGAATTATTTTATTTCAATGAAAATATTACGTATATAATTATATTTGCATATTTATAAAGAAATACTTAAAACTGTCTTTTACTTCCATTTAAAGAAAAAAGGATTCCAATTACAATTGCTAACCATTAAATAGGTTTTGTATAACAGATAGGATGAAAAGAAAGTTTAAATTAATTAGCAAATCAAGAAAAATATTTTATATATTATTTAATTTCAAATAGCTAGAATAATTCGTCAAAATTTCTACTTATCAAACTTGAACATTTTTTAATTTACATTTTAGAGAGAATTCTAAACATAATTCTTTGTGTAGCAAAATAATGTAATATATTGATAATAATAATTTAATCAATTATTAAAAAACGGACATTTACATAAAATGACAATTTTGAATGGTTATGAGTATGTTTTTGGAATGATATTGATTATTATGAATGACTATTCATAAAAAATAAATAGTTATTTATAATAATGAATATCAATGATTATTTTTAGTAATGAAATAAAATAACAATTTTTTGTAAAAAAATGACTACTTTTGTAAAAAAGTAATTTCAATACAACTATATAAAATGACTATTTTTTGTTAAACATTTTTTTTAATATTATAAATTAAAAAAATTGACATTTACATTTTGTAGCATATATATTTAACGAAACATCTACATAAAATTTAATGTTATAAACTCTACATTTAAATAAAATAAATAACATTTAAAATAATAGTACATACCTTTATTTTTGTAGCTTAAGTACAAATTTAATATGACTATTTTTGTAAAATTTTTTTTTCAATGTTATAAAATAACAAAGTATACATATATTTAATAACATATATACTCAACCAAACATTTATATAAAATTTAATATAATATAAACTCATTATTTAAATAAAGTAAATGTACTTAACGAATTAAAAAATTTTTCTTTTTCCTAAAATATTGTAAGAAAATGTAAGAGATGGAAAAAAAATAATAACTCAATCAAAACCTAATTAAAATAATAACTTAATCAAAACTTAATTAAAATTAAGTTAAATAAAATAATAACTTTCAAAATAATAGTACACACCTTTAATTTTGCAGCTTAAATGCAAATTTAATATGACTAATTTTTGTAAAAATTATTTTTAATAACCAATTAGCAAAAATCACATCTACATTTAATAGCATATACGAGTATATTTAACCAAACACTTGTATAAAACTTAATATGATATAAACTCTATATTTAAATAAAGTAAACGTACTTAGCGAATTAAAAGTTTCTTTTTTATAAAATATTGTAAGAAAATGTAAGAGATTGAAAAAAATAATAACTTAATCGATATGGCTGGAATTTTATGAAAAAGAATGGCTGAAAATTTTTAACTTAATCGATTTGGATAGATTAAAAAACTTGAAATAATAAAAACTTTTTTCCCTTCCAGTAACTAGCTATTCACTCCATTAACGTGCCATAATGGAAGAACTTACACCTAAAGAGCAAATCAATCAATGAAATTGAGTTCCACGAGTGGAAAAAGAGGGCAAAAGGAAAGTCTAGTTCATTACCTTTCTTGGGGGAGAGAAAGAACAAAAAAAAAAAAAAAAGAAAAAAAGAAAAAAATTCAACGAGAGGGAAAAACAGAGAACAAAAAAGACACTAACAAAAGACATGAAAAAAACTTAGAGAAATAAACTGCTTTTTCGATCACAATAGGGAAGCAGACACAAATGAAGAAAAAAAAAAAGTAAATCTGTGAACAAAAAACATTGCAGAGTTTAGAAAGAAAATTGCGATGAAAAAAAGTAAATTTTCTATTTTATTAGAAACTTAAACGGAAAAAAAAGATTCAAAAGTGTGTCGTGAATGCTCAGAACAATGAGTTCTTTTCATCCGGATTGAAAGTAAAGACTTGAGTGGAAGAACTGTCGATATCTCAACGGCCATAAGCCGCTTGCAAGGTGAGAAACTTTTCAAAAGCAGTGTGTGTTGCACAATACAAAGACTCAAAAGTGGATAAGTAGCAATCCTCAGCAAACACAAATGTTAAATTAACTTAAAAAGATAATTTCTAACATATTGAAGGATTTTAAAAGCAATGTGTGATTCACAATACAAAGACTCAAAAGGTGGATAAGTAGGAATCCTTAAAAAATGTTTAAAATGTTAAATTAAGTCTTAAAGACGTTTTTTTTAAAAAATATTGATCAATTTAATTAACCTAAGATGTTAATTGCTATCTATTGATTAAATTAATTAAGATAATTTTTTGAAGGTTTTTTTTTAAAAGCAAAACTTCACAAGGTGGACTACAGCAAATGGGAGTTTAGAACGAAGGGATATACATAAAAAAGAAAGAAAAGTTAGTTTCTAAAAATTAATATACACGGTAAAAAATAGTTCAAAATTAAAGTGAATGGAAGAATTGTTTAATATCTCAAAAGCTATTACTTCCGCTTGCAAGGTGAGAAACGTTTTAAAAAGCAATGTGATGCACAATACAAAAGAAAAAAAACCATGGATAAGTAAAGCAATGACACAATAAAAACAGTAAAAATTTAAATAATAAAGACGTTAATTTCTAAATATTGATAAATTTAATTAACCTAAGATGTTAATTTTTTCATATTGATTAAATTAATTAACTTAATGTTTTAATAATCTTATTTAAAGGTATTTTTTATTTCAAAAACTTTGCACGATTTCGACTACAGCAAATGGGAGTTTAGAACGAAGGGATATACATAAAAAAAAGAAAAAAACAATGAAAATTAACATAAACACGGTAAAACATAGTTCAAAATTAATAATGGAAGAACTGTCGATATCTCAACAGCCATAAGACGCTTGGAAGGTGAGAAACGTTTTAAAAGCAATGTGCGTGATGCACAATACAAAGACTCAAAAGGTGGATAAATAAGCAATCCTTAGGAAACTCAAATGTTAAATTAACTTAAAAACGTTAATTTCTAAATTTGATCAATTTATGTTAACCTAAATGTTAATTGGTAAACCTTGGATAAATTAATGTTTAAATAATATTGTTTAAAAAAAATTTTTCAAAAAACTTTACTTCTCGAAAAAAGATAAAAAAAAAAGAATTATCGTTATCTGAACGGCCATAAGCCGATTGCAAGGTGAGAAACTTTTTAATAGCAATGTGTGATACAAAGGTGGATAAGTAGCTATCTTAGCTAACACTGAAATTAACCGAAAGAAGTTAATTTCTAATAAATATTGACCTAAAATAAATAACCTCTAGTTAAAACTTAAGCTATAGTTTAAAACAATAAAACAACAACCTATTGTTGAAACTTAAACAATAGATTAAAAACAACAAAACATCATTTTTGTTAAAACCTGAACAATAGGTTAAAACAGTAAAACAGGTAAGATGTAACTTTTAAAATAATAACAATATTTAGTTAAAAAAACTTTAAAATAACCTTACCTTTAAATAACCTAAGATGTTAATTTTTAAACATTGATTAATTTAATTAACTTAATGTTTTAATAATCTTCAAAAGGTATTTTTAAGCTTCCAAAATATACGATTCTTGCGTACTACAAAATGGGAGTTTAAAAGAAAAAAGTACAGACAAAAAAATAAAAAAAAATAACATAGTAAAAAATAGTGCATAATTTAAAATTAATAATGATATCCACATCATTTATATAAGAGGCACTTTTCATAAAATTACAAAATATAAACGTTTATTTGAACCAAAAAGACATAAAAAGGTAAAGAAATTGCACATTCAACTCGCTTAAATATTAAATAAACATATAGTTCAGTAAAAAGTATATAAGCTTGGTAAAAATAAAAAAATACACATATTACATTTCCTATCCTTTCAAAACAAATCAACCGTGAAATGTTTTTGGAAAGAACCATATAATAACCAGAAAATATTGTAAGTACAGCTTATATTCTGTCATCTCAACATTGCTGAAAATAGTTGGGTAATATAGATAAAAAATATATATACCAATAAAGGGAAAAGGATTAAAAAACTTGGTTTTGAATATACTTCTTAAAAATGAGTAATGAATTTTTAAAAAGCATGGTAAAAGTAAGTATATGAGCATGGTAGAAGTAAATATATGTGTGTGGTAAAAAGTATATGAGCATAGTAAGATGTAAATATGCATGTATGGTAAAAAGTAAGTATATGAGTATGATACGAAAAATAAATATATATGCGTATGATAAAAAGTATATGAGTATGGTAAAAGTAATTATATAAGTATGTTAAATAGTAAATAAACATTTTGGTAAAAGTAAGTGTATGAACATGTTAGGAAGTAAATATACATGTGTAGTGAAGAAGCAAGTATATGATCAGGTAAGATGTACAAAATATATATAGTGATAAGAAGTATATAAGTATGTTATGAAGTAAACATGTATGAATGGTAAGAAGAACATGTATGTGTAAACATGTATGTGTGCCACATAAAATAGCCCTCTTACAAAAAAAAAAAAAAAACATGGGTAAACTTAAATATAACCTTCCTATCCTACAATCTTAAAGCCATACGCTTAAAACATTCACAGTTAGGTTGAAAAATTTTTCTACAAATATCACAAATTATGTGTCTTTTAATATTCTGAAAAAAAAAATGTTTAAGTATCCATAATTGTTTTATTCTGTATTTCAGCTTTTCATATCAATCTGTGTATAAAACGATTTCATAGTTGAGGTGGAAAATAGATAAAAAAAAATTGAATCTTCTCTTTTATTGGAAATTTTCGCTTAAAAGAAAGAATGTAGAGTTTGTCACCAAAATTGAGTTCTTTCTATTTTGTTTTTGAAAAAATTAAGTGAATGCGTATGCGTGAAAAAATGGCCTATCCTTTCTTGAGCTATAAGCAGCGTCAAATTAAAAAGCTTTTTAAAAATGATGTGATAGACAATAGAAAATTCTTTAGTGATGGATCGTTTCCTAACTCAGTGTCCTTAGTAAGTACAGATGTTAATCTAAGTAAACCACATACAGGTATACCTGTACCACATGGTAAGTATACCTGTACCACATACAGGTATACTTACCATGTTCATATACTTTAATCTAGTAAGTTACTTCTTACCACATAAAGTATATGACCATGGTAAGAAGTAAACATACATTGTATGTGATAAGAAGTAAACATACATTGTATGTGAAAATAAAAAGTAAACATACATTGTATGTGATAAGAAGTAAATATATATGTGTGATAAGAAGTAAACATAGGTGCGTAGTAAGAAGTAAGTAATATGAGCATTAAAGAAGTAAATAATGTGTGGTTTAAAGTAAATATATAAAAATATGTGCTTCATAGGGACAACCATGTTACGAAAAATAATAATATTAAACATGACGTGAACCCAAATATAGCCTCCATTTTCTCCAATCATAAAAGATTAAGAATTCATAAAGGATTTAGAAAGCATACACGTAAAACACTCATATTTAAGAAACTGTTATTTTACAAATTTCACAAATGATGTGTCTTTTGATATTCTGAAAAAAAATTTCAAAATTTTTTTGAAGTTTTTGACTGCTTATTATTTCAGCTTTTCGTATCAATCTCTGTACAAAATGATTTCATAGTTGAAGAAAAAAAAAATAAAAAAAAAATTTAATTTCCGTCTTTTATTTGAAATTTCACTATGAAGAAAAGAACAAATGATTTTCACTATGAAGAAAGAATCTAAAGTTTGTCGCCAAAAATGAGTTATTTCTATTTTGTTTTGAAAAGAACGGGGTTGGGTGTGAAAGAATTGCCTATCCTTTCTTAAGCTATGAGCTATAAGCCGCGTCAAGTTAAAAAGCTTTTTAAAAATGATGTGATAGACAATGGAAAAACCTTTAGTGATGGATCGTTTCCTAGCTCAGTGTCCTTAGCAAGCACAGATGTTAACTTAAGTAATGCAAGATTTGGTAAACTGTGTTAAGAAGGGTATTTTTGTCGCAAATTAATATTAACTATAAAAGGAAGACAGATTACTTTGTTATAAGTAGAGTGATTGATGGCATGTTATGATGAGTTAGGCAATATATTGCTGTCTTTGTTGGTAAATACGTTTTGATAATTTTGTCAGAGAAGTGAATTCCTAATAAGATTATGTCACTAATACACTAGATTTTTGTTTTAAAAGTACGAAAAACTGTTTTCTAAATAAAAAAAATTAAATGTTTGTATTTACAGTTCATTTTTATTAAATTAAAGGTTAACGGGTAGAATAAAAATGTTGTCAAAGTGATTTAAAAATTTGTAATTTTCAGTTGTTTATCAATATTTGACCTATTTTTTTCTTTCTGTTTGAACTTGTATTTGACAAGTTATTTTAACAGAAAAAAAATAATAATAACAGTGACGATGAATAATAACCTGCATTCTGTCTTTGTTGGTAAATACGTTTTGATAATTTTGTCACAGAAGTGAATTCCTAATAAGTTTATGTCACTAATTCACTAGATTTTGCTTTAAAAGTGTGACACAGCTATTTTAGAAATAAAAAATATAAATGATTGCATTTTCATTTTGTTTTCATTAAACTGAAGGTTAACTTGTGGAATACAAATATTGTCAATGTGACTTCAAAATTTTTATTTATTTTTTAATTGTTTATCAAGAATGTTTGACAAGTTATTTTAACAGAAAGAAATAAAGAATAGCCAACAGTTATGATGAATGGCAAGTTGCACTCTAAATTCAGGAGTATGTTTCTTAAGGAGAAATAAAATGAAATATATCTTCTTATGAGAATATTTCTAATTTTAATTCAAATTTTTAAATAAAAAAATGTTCTTTAATGATATTTCTCTTTATTTTAATTTCATATTTATTTCAATAAACAATTTTTTAAAAATATTTTTTTGTAAAATTAAAAAAAAAAAAAAAAAAAAAAAAACCTTAAAAAATTATTTTTTAAAAAAGCAAGTTTCTGGGTGAATTATATTAAAAATTTAAAATGGGCAAAAATTCCAGAATTTAACTGAATTAAATTGTATTTTTAAAATATTTTTAAGTAAAAAGAAGTCATAACTGTTTTTCCAAAAATTAGTTTTTAAAGTTTGTAGTATTGTGATTGATCAGCTCTGGATTGTAAATGGGTGTGGGTGGAATAGCCATGTTACAAAAAAGTAATCATAATAAACAAGACGGGAATTCAAATATAATCTTCATATCCACCAACCATAAAGGATTAAGGATTCATAAAGGATTCAGGATAAGGATAAAGGATACACATAAAAAAACTCATAGTCAAAAAACAGGTTTCTTACAAATGTCACAATGATGTGTCTTTTGACAGCCTGGAAAAAATATTTTAATATTTATACGTTTTTGACTACTCTGTATTTCAACTTTTTATTTCAATCTGTGTGCAAACCGATTTCATAGCAGAGGGAAAAAAATTAAATAAAAAAAATTGTATCCTCTCTTTTTATTTTAAATTTTCGCTTAAAAGAAAGAATGTAGAGTTTGTCACCAAAAATGAGTTCTTTATATTTCGTTTTGAAAAGAACGACCTGGTGACCAAAAAATTGAGTATCCTTTCTTAAGCTCTAAGCTCTAAGCCGCGTCAAGTTAAAAACTTTTTAAAAATGATGTGATAGACAATGGAAAAACCTTTAGTGATGGATCGTTTCCTAGCTCAGTGTCCTTAGCAAGCACAGATGTTAACTTAAGTAATGCAAGATTTGGTAAACTGTGTTAAGAAGGGTATTTTTTGTCGCAAATTAATATTAACTATAAAGGAAGACAGATTACTTTGTTATAAGTAGAGTGATTGATGGCATGCTATGATGAGTTAGGTAATATATTGCTGTCTTTGTTGGTAAATACGTTTTGATAATTTTGTCAGAGAAGTGAATTCCTAATAAGATTATGTCACCAATTCACTAGATTTTGTTTTAAAAGCGCGAAACAGCTATTTTAGAAGTGAAAAAAAATTAAATGTTTGTATTTACAGTTTATTTTTATTAAACTGAAGGTTAATAGGTAGAATAAAAATAATGCCAAAGTGACTTCAAAATTTGTATTTTCAATTCTTTATCAAGAATCTTTGACAAGTTATTTTGACAGAGGGGAAAAAATAACGACCAGTGATAAACCTGCATTCTAAATTCAGAAGGGTAATGTTTCTTAAAAAGAGAAATAAATATGAAATATATCTTCTTACAAAAATACTCCTAATTTTAATTCAAATTAAAAAAAAAGATTTTTTAATGTTATTTTCTATTTACTTTAATTTCATATTTCCCGTTTTAAACAATTTTTTTTAATATTTTTTTAAAAGTTTTAAAAATCTCAAAGTTATTTTTACTTGAAATTTATGGTTGAATGATATTAAGAATTTAAAACCGACAGTAATTCCAGAAATTAACTGGATTAAATTTTGTTTTAAAAGTGTTGTAGTGTTGGTCATGTCTGGACTTGTTGGGTTGTCACTTGAGACACAGATTTGAGAATTCAGAGCTTTATTGATACATGCAACAATAACACACATAAACAATAAACAACTCTCAGGTGAGACTCTTGAGGCCGACTGACCATTTCTCCTGGACACCACAGCCAGTGTGTAGGTGGAAGCACGGTTACACAATGAAATGTGAATTTAGATAAATTTATATACTAGTCATTTAATACAAGAAATTCTACTTAATTTATCAATATAAACAAAAAGTAATAATTTTAAAGGATATAGAGCATACCAAAAATACTGATATGCATGTATAATTCTTACAATCTGGTTCTACAAAAAAAAAAAAAAAAAAAATGGTGTCATTTAATATATTTTTATCATTGGCTACTTTTTTTGTAGGCAATTTTACAGCAAAAAGATATTTAATTCCCTTTCAATAAATTATTTAATTTTCCCCTATTTCTTCTATATCCCTCCTGTCCAATACATTATTTGTGTATGAGAGTAAAAATATAAAACTGTTTTTATGTTCTTGATATTCCCAAAACTATCATTTGATTTTCTTCGTATTGGTAAAGAACACAATTCGAAATTTAAATTTTTTTAATGGCAGTCTGTTCTCCATATTTTACTTTGTCTCGATTTAATTAAGTATTTTAAATTATTTCAAATGTCTTATTTATTTCTTTTTCCTGAAATTTTTTAGATTTTATAGCAATAATAAATAATTGATCATTGAGGAAAAAAATAGTATAAATACTTTTAAACTAAAAAAAAAATAGATTCATTATAAAAGTGCTTTCATTCTCTAAGGCAATATTAGTTTCTATATGTATATGAATTTTGAATTTTTCAAATTATGTTATGTTTTTTGCTTACGATAGTTTTTAATAAAACAATGCAACACTGATTCAGTTAAAAAACATGGAAGAAAACATTGTTTTGATGTATTTTATAGATTGCACAAAAAAAATTTTTGTCAAAATCTATTTAAAACTATAAAAAAAAAAAAAAAATATTTTGAGAATGATATTTTTCAAAGCATATATAAAGGAAATTAATTTGAATAATATAATATTTAATATAAATTATATTAGAGTAAAAGAAGGATTAAAATGATAAATCCTTTTACATTTTAGCTTCTATCGTAGTAATAATAAAAAGAATAATAAAATTTCAATAGTTAAAATAAATAGCCAATATATTGATGAAACATTACTTAATTAAATGATGAATTTACTTAAATTAAAATGTAAATGAAACTAGATTTCATAATTTAATAATTTCTAACAATAAATTGATAAATTGCTTCAGTTTAAAAGAAAAAAAAATTAATATTTTGACATTTTTTTGGTAATAATTTGATAAATTTATTATTTTTATATTTTTGATAATGATAAATTTTAATATGATTTGTTGTAATTATATTAATATTTGATAATAATAAATTTTAATATAAATTATTATTTTTCATAATAATTTAAATTTAAATGCTTAATATTTTTTATAATAAATTTTAAAAATCTTTTTTTTTTTAATTTTATATTTTTAAAAAAATTTCGTTAATATGATAAAATTTGATCTAACTTTATTTTGGATGAAGAAATTTGTAATTTATTTTTGAAACCATGAAAACCAAATAAAGTAATGTAACTACCATGAACTTTTGATATAGGTTTTAATAATCAAATACTATCAAAAACAAGAAACTGTAAAAACGTTATAAACGGTAAATAGTAATGCATGCTATGAACAGGAAAATGTTTATAACATACAACATATATCTATAGCAATAAACACAAGAATATTAAGACTTTTAAAATAGCTAATTTGGAATATTAATTATACCAAGGAATTTTATACCAAGGAAATAATAATGATAAATTACAGTAAATATATTACTCGTTTCATGTTAATTACATTTTAATTTATTATAAAAATAATTTTAAAAAATATTTTTATATTTAAAGGAAATGTTTTCAAATGTGAGAGAATAATTATTACAAAATTTATAAAGAATAAGGTTTACTTATAATTATGCATTCAACATAATGTAAGCATCCCAAATAAAGGGTTAATAAATGACAATACTGGGTCATTAAAATAATATAAAACGCCAACATTCAGAAGTTTCAGTCACATTAAATCAGTTAAAGCAATAAATTTGACACATATTGAGGCATTACTTTAATTTATGAGTTCAATATTTTAAAATATATAGATTAAGCAATAAAAATTTCAAGCGGTTGGTTTTCTGGAATTTATTTTTATTTTCATTTTTGTTTTTATCATTTTTAGCAATGCGAAATTCCTGAAATGCAGTTTTGAGATTTATAATATTTACCATTTTGCATTTCAACTGAATGCGTACTATTTTTTAATTCGTGCAAGACTTTTATTTTCAGAATTAGTTTAAGGAAAAATAAAATTGACTTTTAGATAAATATATTTTTATTTAGAATTCTTTATTAGCTACAGAAAATGAAAAGTTCTATAGTGCTTGAAATATATTGCTTTCAAAATATTTTATCTGGGGAATTTTATAATTTTGAAAGTGATCAGTGCAACAAATTTTATATTGAAAAGGATTTAAAAAGATCTATTTAATTCACATAATGCATGAATTAGCTTCATATTTTCGATAATTTATACTTTAAAAAGAACTGAAGAAAAATAATTTTCACAAATTACTGAAAAGAGGTTTAGCAAAAAAAAAAAGAGTTTTAAAACTTTTGCAATAAATTTTTAATGAATCCCGCATTTATTTAAAACTTAAATTAATTTTTTAAAAACATTTTTAACATTTTATAATTTTATAATTTGTAAACATTTATTTAAAACTTAATTAAATTTTTAATGAATTTTGGCATTTATTTAAAAAAAATTTTGTAAACAGAAAATGTACAATTTTAATGCAGATTAATTATTATCAAAATAATTTTCATATTTTTGAGAGTTTTTACAACTAAAAAAAATATGTATAATATATATATTATCTAATAAAAATAATATAAAATATATATATTATCTAATAAAAATAATATAAAATATACATATTATCTAATAAGTATTAAATTACATATGGAATACGTTACGTTTAAACGTCTCTGTAGGAGAAAAAAATTCCCAATATTTATAAAATTTTCGAAGGGTTGATTCATTTTATAAATGTATTTAAAAACATAGAACTATTAAAAAGCTCTGTTTTTATTTTAGCTTCGTGTTTTTGGATAAAAAATGATTTTTCACTTCAGTCACCAAAAGTTATGTTTTCAGTTAGTTCACTTTGCCTTTCGAAGAATTTCAATATAAATCAATTTATGAAAATGATATGTAGTTTAATTCTATAGTTCATATAATTTAAAAAGTCAACATAGGATTAAATTAAATGTATTTTATCAAAGATTTGTTGTAATAAATAGTGAATTAGGTATGTTCAGTAGTTAATGAATAAAACGCTTTTCTTTTTGCAATAAATTTTTTTAATGAATCATGTATTTACTTAAAACCTTTTTTTTTTTTTTTTTTTTTTTTTTTTTTTTTTTTTGGAAAACAGAAAAATTAAAATTTTGAACATAATTTTTCGAGGATAGTCTAATTATTATCAAAAAACTTAGATATGAATTAATACATAATACAACATTATTAATTCATAACCATTCATGAAATCATATTTTTGCAGCTTTTTATTTTTTTTTTTTTAATCATGAAAACTTTCATACGTGCATAAAATCTGAAATACTGATTACTGATTCTGATAACTGATTCATAGCAAACAATAGAAAATTCGAACTGTATTCTGGAATATTACTGGCAATTGGCGTACCGATTACGGAGTACCAATAGGGATATACCCTTAACCTCATCTTAATACTTATATAAATTTACAATTTTAATAGGCTGCTTGAATGTTTGTATGTGATACAACATAAAGTTTCAAAATTAAATATTTGGTTCTCTAAAATTAAAAAATACTAAAATAAATAAAAATACGATAAAAATAAAAATAAAAATTAAAGTTAAAAGAATTTAAGTTTTAATTGGGTACAATTAGGGACCAATTGTCGATTCGATGTCATAAATCTATTGCAGAAAAATATAATTATAGTGAATATGCTGAAAGTGTGGAATCCGTAAGACGAACTGAAAAGTAAATGATTAATAATAATTAACCCCCCCCAAACGAAAAAGGCCGATCTCAGAACCATAGTTCTGGTATTTTATTTTATTATTATTATTATTATTATATTTTTTTTTTTTTCATTTTTTGATAAGTTTTTGTACTAGTCTTTTTATTTTGCTCACAAAAAAGGGGTAAAAAAGAAAACAAAATAAAACCTACCATGTCAGTCAGGAATATTAAATTTTTATCTATATTTGTTTAGATTTAATAAAAATATTTATATTTTATTAAATATAATTAATTATCTTTCTTTTAAATTTAAATACTTTATTAGCATGTTTTGGTATTTCTGATTCTACTAATCATATAGGTACTCCAAAACTGGTGCACAAATGGCCCCATTACCAACTAACAATCTGTACATACGACATGTAAAGTCAGGCTTGCTACGCTCTCTTATTGCATGCTGCAAATGAGTTCCAAACAAAGTCTCACTTCTTGGATTGATTTAAGTGGGTAGCCGTTCGTCATACTTCCCTTCTGCAAATGAACCCAGCTGCGGTCTCGTGGATCAATGTGAATCCATTATTCAACCGCAAACTAATGAATGCAACTCAAACACAATCGAATCCATTAAAATGAACGTTCTTCCGCTAATAAGGCAGAAAAGAAATTTGCCAAGGACGAATCGAAACCACCAAGGAAAAGTTCCCCAAAAGTTCCACATCTTCGAAGAAAATTAAAGAAGGCTAAAGGGGAAGGAAGAAGGGTGGAGGGAAAAAAACCTTCTTCTGCTGAAGTTGTGAGACGTGTCTCATCGATTTTCGGTTCCTGTTGCCATTCGTGGAAATGGAAATATATCTAATTATCTCCAACTCGGTATCTTAGCTTTTCATAGATCAACTTAAGCATCAACAGTTCGAAAATCCCTAAGGCTATCTGAAATGGGAAGTCGTCCTGAAACCAGTACTTTGAGGATAAATTTTATGCTGCAATTCCGCATTACGCTGCTGGAATTATTATTTTTGGATGCGAAAAATAAATCGTCAAAAAGCCAGAGGGGGAGATTTTTGAAGTTGGCAACTTTTTCCGTAAGAGTTTGCAAAAACCCTCTTGTGACCTTTGGTAATTTCTCTCCTAAGACTCTTACACGATTTCGTTTCAGTTTGGCAAACCATGTTTGCAATTATTATTATTAAGGTGGAGAACCTGTTACCAAATAACTTTGGGAGTGAGCAAAAGTTTTTTTATTATTTGTAGTAATTTTAGAGATTCAAGTTTTGCATGAAGCCATTGGGGTCCTTAGGACGAAGGATAATATAAAGTAAAGATTTGGAAGCGAATGTAAAATCCTTCCCCTGCAAAATGCAATATATATTTTCCATGTATCTTAGATATATCAAATATATTTTCTATGTATCTTAGATATATCAAATATATTTTCCATGTGTCTTAGATATATCAAAATATATTTTTCAAGTATCTTAGATCATTTTCTTATTGTTGAATGATAGCAATCATTCTTTTAATAAGCATCCATAGATGAAGAACAATCATGATTCTCTAATAACAAAACTGTTTTATATTAATCACAATTTTGAATATTATCATGACAAAATTGAATATTATCATTATGAAACTGAATTGAATCATTATGAAATTGAATCGAATCATTATGAAATTGAATTATATCATAATAAATATTATCTCAATATCATAATAAATATTATCATTATGAAATTGAATTGAGCAGTTATGAAATTGAATTATATCATTATGAAATATTATCTCAATTGAATATTATCATTATCAAACTCCTACAATTCATTGATATTTACTTTATTGTAAGAAACTACTTACTCTCCAGAGATGTAGTATCTTTACATCCTTTATAGATAATATCACAACATAATTCTATTATATAAAATTTATTAATATAGAAAAATATGCAGAATATGCTGACCAGAAACAAGATGGCCAATCATTTATTTAATATAAATAAATGAATCAATAATTCTGTAAATGATTTATCAGTTTTGAAATATAAATTGGATTTTTGTAATTCTAGAAAATTTTTAGAAAACATAAGTCATGAATATTAATTTGTTTTTAATTTTAAAAAATTAACTTGATTTTACTCTTCATATAGTCATTGGCCAGTATTACAATTAATTCATGTATATGGTATTCCGAATTTTTCAATATTTTTAAAAATATTTTTTTCAGTTTATGAAGTTTATTAGTAATAAATTACGTTTTTAATTAATTTAATATTTATAGAAAAGTGAAATACAATTTATAATAAAATCATAATAAATAAAATAATAAATTCATGACTAATATTTTTTTTTTTACGAAAATAGTTTTATACTTGAGAAAAACTATATTTTTATGCTTGCAATCTCCTGCGTGTGCAGTTTACATTAATCTCTGTAATAATACCGACAAAAATAAATACCAAAATGACTTTTGCCATTTTTTCCAGTTAGGTGATCTTTGGTGCAAAAATCTAATATTCTGTCTTGGAGATGCGCTGAGAAGTTTAAAGCAGAAGGAAACGTTACAATTTCTGTGCATCTGCAGAACAAATTAAAAAAGAAAAGTTATTATTTTCTAAAAATATACCAATTAATGGAAATATAAAAACCTTCAATCATTCTGTTTGAATTTCGTGATACCTTTGCAAACTTAACAATAAAGTTAAATATATGTGATAAATGAATGAAATTTATAGATCCTTGCAGCCTTTACTAAGACAAGGTATCATATTCTAGAAATTGTTCAGAAAAAGTCATGATTTACATTTATGTTTAACAATAAAAATTAACTCAATTTTAACTTTCATATAATCATCGGTCAGTTTTCTAATATTGGCAATAATGATGCTTCCATATGATATTATGAATTTTTTGATATACTTAAAACTATTTTTTTCATTTTATAAAGTTTATTATTACTAAATAACGTTTCATGATTCATTTAAGATTCACAAAAAAAAAAAAAAATAAATTTAATTGTAATTAATATAATTAAATAAATATTAAATAAAATAAAAAATAAAACAAATTAAATATAATTACATTATAATTAAATCCGTAATAAATAAAATAATAAATTCATGATGAATACAAAAAATTGTATTTATATAATAAAATAAGAAAAAAAATAGATTATGCTTGCTATCCCCCGCGTGTGCGGTTTACATTAATCTATGTAATAATACCAGCAATAATAAATACAAAAAAAAAAAAAAAAAAAAAAAACTTCTGCCCTTTTTTCCAGTCAGATAATTTTGATGCAAAAATCCAATATTTTGTCTTGGAGAAGCGCTGAGCTGTCTAAAGCAGAAGGAAACTTTACAATCGATGTGCATCTACAGAACAAATAAAAAATAAAAGTTATTATTTTCTAAAAATATACCAATTAATGGAAATGTAGAAACCTCCAACGCTCTCTATTGGAATTTCTGGATATATTTTGAAAACTTAGATATATGTCATAAAATAATGAAATTTATAGACCTTGCAGCGTATTAAGAGGAATCAAATTCTAGAAAATTTTTAGGAAACACAAGTCATGAATACAAATTTGTTTTTAATTTTTAAAAATTAATTCTATTTTACTTTCATATAGTCATTACCCAGTTTTATAATGTTGACTGTAATGGTGCAGGTTGTATGTGATATGAATTTTTCAATATACAGGGTGATTGTAATTAAAATCCCACTTTCAAATGCTGTAAAAAAGAGCCACTCGTCACAATGAGTTCAATTTGAAGTGAAGATACTTGAAGAAGAGTAAAACTGTATGGCATTAAAAAAATTCCGAAAAAGTTCCACCAATTTTCCCCATCCAATTTCATATGACCTGGCTGTGGTGGATGGGCTTTCCACTAACAGTGTCACAACTGTTGAATGACTTGGAGTAATTTTTTCCATCAAAAAACCGAAACAATCAAGCACATTGAACATTACAGTTGATTTAATGTGCAGCTCATGCCAAATACGACGTAATTTGAATTCAAAGTATCACTGGCAGCCAAGTTCATTTTCTTTATGCCGCTAACAGCGCCATCTATTAATACATATTGGAAATTTTTTGATGCCATTTATCCCTTCTTCAAATATCTTAAGTTCAAATGTGAACTGTGACGAGTGGTTTTTGTTTTACGTCATTTTGAAAGTGAGACTTTAATTATCATCACCCTTTATTTCAAAATATTTTTTGTTTGCATTTTATGAAGTTTATGGATAATGAATTACGTTTTTTAACTCGTTTAAGATTCACAAACAAAAAAATTGAAATTAATTTACTATAAATTCATAATAAATAAATTAATAAATTCATGATGAATAAAAAACTTTATTTATTAGTTAAAAAATATATGATAAAATAAGAAAAAACATAGCTTATACCTGCAATCTCCAGCATGTGCAGTTTACATTAATCTATCTAATAATACCAACATCCATAAATTCCAAAAAAAAAAAAAAAACCATTTTGCCATTTTTTCCAGTCAGCTGATCTTTGGTGCAAAAATCCAATATTCTGTCTTGGAGATGAGCTGAGCTGTCTAAAGCAGAAGGAAACTTTACATTTCTGTGCATCTACAGAACAAATAAAGGAAATGCATATTTTTCAGAATAATTTAAAGTCACTTTGGCGAATGTCATTGCTTTCAACTGCAATACAACAAGAAAAGATTGGAACAGTTTTGATGCCAACAAAAATGCAAGTTTGGATAATGAGAAAATCTCAGATATGAAAATCGTCCGCGTTGGAGATAGCGGAATACAACTAAACTTGATTGAAATATATTTCAGTGACAGTTGCAGGTGATGCCCTAGCAAATATATTTTATTTTGTTCTGAAGTTAGCAAAGTATTAAAATCCATGAATATATATATGCATAAATCGTGAGACTAAAGAATTGATATTTTAAATGAAATCGAATAAAATATTTATTCGCATGATTTTCTTATTAAAAGTCAGAAATAACTAAATTATATTTCGATGTTCTTAAGATTTTAATCATATTTAAAGATTTAAAATAAATTCAATTCTTTTTAAATTGTATTTTATTTATTTAAATATTTATAAGCCATTTGTAAAATTTTATTCTTATACCTTGTATGAGTTGTTAATCTGATATTTTAAGATACGTTTTCAAAAGTTTATAAGAAAAATATGCTTTAGCATATTTATTAATTTAAACACTTTTATTTAAAGTTGCTTTTAATACATGAATAAACACGAAAAGGCATTTCTTCGGACACAGGCTAGGAAGCATTATGTATTTCTCAGTAATTCATACATAAAGAAAATTGTAGAAAATATTAATATTTATTGTTTATTAAGGTAATAAATATTGAATTTAATAGTATGTCCAGACATTAAGATGCATGCTTCTTTATTGTTCAGTAAAGTAATAAAATGCCCAGACATTAAAACGAATAAGATAAATAATTTTGATATAAGTAACATGCTACTTTTATAAGTAAAGAATTTTATTTTGTGCTTTTTAAGTGATTAATTAAGTACTGCAAGTTATAAAAATTATGGTTTCTGAACTGTTTCTGGTTAAGGATATTCATTTTAATACAATAATTTTTCTTTTTAGTAATTTTTATTTCTCCAAGAGACTTTTAATCTGATTTACTAAGCATCAACTTTTCAAAATTTCTTTAAAACAGTTCAAACTCGGTATCTAAATTGATATAAAAATTCAAAATTCTTGATATCCAAAATATCTAACCACTGGCAAAGTACTCTGCTAGAAGATGTTCTGTGAATAACTAGTGTGTTCTAGTGAATTCGCTGATGGCATTTGCTGCAGTGGCTTCTTTCAAAAGGTGGTCATCATGGCGATTGTGACCGCATGTGTAAGCCTTTCCCATAGACATTTAGGCTTATGGTTATAGACATTTAAGCTTACACATTTTTTCGTTTTTCTGCAAAAGACACGCAAACATATATCCTCCAAGGAAGTACTTTCTATTTTAACCACCCACTGATGATCTATATATTGTATCGTTGTATATATAAGTGTATAAAGAGGCCCATCAAAGATGACATTTCACATTCTTAAAAATTTTCCGGTTAAAAAATTTTATTGGACATTTTTTAACCATTTCAAATTCTTAATTTAGCAAATATCCACATACAAACAAAAAAATGATGCTTTCATGCAATTTTATTTGTATCAACAAATCTGAAAAATAATTTTTTTTTTTATTAAAATTATTATTGCCTTATTTTTTTTTTTTTTTATTACTGCATAATTTCTTTTGTTGAACATCGGTGGTCTTAATGTTCTGGTCATGTATGACACGAACAACCTAGTGATATGATATAGCCTTCTGGGAAGACTTCTGCATTTACATGTCATATGGGAGAAAACCCTGTAAACTTCCACCAAAGACTCTGAATATCTATGTGAGACTCTTTAAACACATTGTTTTTTTTTCTTCGTAATGCAACTGGCAAATACGTAGACAGTGAAATTTTTATGCAATAAGAGCTGCAACGACGTTACTCACTTATCACAACCCAGAAGACGCGTGTAACTTGAAGATAAGCTACAGACGCAGAGTAACAATGCCCGTGCAACGCTCTACGATCCTAGTAGACCGAGACCTACGGTTTAAAGTGGATTGCGAACCACTACAAACATTCATGGAACCGCCGAGACTCGAACCCGAAATCAGTGGTACAGAACGCTAACCACTCGCCGCAGGTCCATTTTGCACACATTGTTGCAATAACCATTTTGTCTCCTCGTTTCTGAATGTGATTGCAACTGATACTTCTAAAGTATTACAACTTGAGCCTTCTTGCACCCTAAATACGTAAGGGGTGACATTAAAATTTTCAATTTTGGTTTCCTTTTCATTACATATTTTACCTTTGGATATCTGTTTAATGTGTATTATATTTTTTTAGCTTTACATTCTTGTAATAAAACTATTTTTTATGTATTCGATACCATTAATAAGGATACAATAAAAGCCTTAAATAAAAATAAATTTTGAACTGGAAATAAAACTTTGCCTTATATTGCACCATGTGAAATTTATGACCTTTACTTTATGCAAACCAAAACTCTATATTACGCAGTTTGAGTAATCGTCTGGATGTAAGACTCTGAAACGAGTTAGTGATTTCCGATATTTTCATTTAAAGTTAGTTTCGCTTTTATCTTTCTTTAAAAACCTTACGGGCATAAGTTTTTTTTTTTTCTTACTTGCTTTGTTGTTCTCTTTTTCTCTGCATCATTTTTGCTGACATTTTTTCTTTAATTTTAGGAAGAAAAATGCGAAATTGTACTTTATTGAATAAATATTTTTTTACCACAATTATGCTATATATCCCGAATCGTGACCTTTTACGCATTTAGCGTGTAATAAGTTTCAGATTGTAATCCGTTGGAATCACTGAAATCAGAAACGAGGGAGACTTGATGGCGATTGCAACAATGTGATTAAAGAGTCTTACACAGATATTCAAATTATTTTCGATAAACTGGTCTTCTATATGTATTTTTATTCAATTCCTTCTATTAGCTCACACTCTCTCTATATATATCTTGTTTAAATTTTCAATCGTTATTAAAATACTTCTTATTCCTCCATTCAAGTTCAAATGCATTTTTTTTAACTTGTAGTGGATGACACTTGATGTTAATGCAGTTTTTCAAATATTAATTCAGTAATTAAATTTAATTAATTAGTTTTAGTTTTTTTTTAGATTTAAGTTGCATATATCTACCAATAGATGGCGCCAGATAAACTTAAAAAAATGAATGAAAATTATTTATAAAGGACTTTCTGCAATAAAGTGAAAAAAAAAAAAAAAGAAGGAATTGACTTAAAAATTTTTTTTTTTATATTACTTGTTTTTAACTGTAGTGTATTCTTTATTTTATGGTTATTATTAATTTCTTTATTTATCACTAATCTCTGAAGGTTGAATTTAAACGAATTTGTCTGGTAATATATACATATGCATATATATGGGGTATTTAATTAATGAGGGATTTTTGTGAATTATTGCTAAACACAAAACACATGTACTAATTTAATTAAGTTGCAATGTGTCTAGTTTCAGGGGATACATGCACAGTAAGTTAAGGCGGATACTTTTTGCAAGTGATTTTTAAGTTAAAGGTAAAATGATTCATATTAATTTAGATGTATTATAGAGAGTTTGGATTATTTGCACAAGATAACTATTTAGTTAATTTAACTTCAACTTCACAACATCTCAGTTATAATATGTATCTAATTGCAATCCTTAAATTGCATAAAAAACTTATGTTTGCAATTCCTATTTATTATAAACTCAAATGAAATAATTTAATAAATATAATAATTGATATTTAGATGAAATATCGTTTAAAATTCAAACCGATTTCAAATATACTTGGCAAAACATAAAAACCTCATAGGACTGAAACTTTTATAAATTTAATGTAATCTGATTTTTTTTTTTTTTTTTGGATAAATGTTGAGGAAATTGAAAAGAACTTTTTAAATTTTCAAAGTTCAAGTTATAAAGATTTGAATAATTCTGTTATTTGAAAAGTTAATTATATAAATAATTTAGTTAATATATGAGTTGAAAAAAAAAAAAGAAAAAATCACGCATATGCATTGTTACGTAAATTACTAATTAATTCATTCAACAATCTATTTTAAAAATGGTGATTTGAATATGCGATGAGTTTTACGTTGAATTTTAGAGGAAACAATGAAGCAAAAATATAACGTAAGCAAACTAAAAGAGAAAAATCAATCAATCTTAAATGATTATTTTATCTCAGTCAAAGTAAACAGCATCAATTTACTTATTTTAAAAAAGCGTAAATATATTCTCAACTCTTTAAATTCAAAATGATAGGATTTTATGATTGGGCAAAACATGTTTATTTTCTCTTTATTAAGAACATTAAGGCAGTGACTTAATGACATGATAAATTAAATTTAAAAGGTGTCTATTTGTTTTCTATTTGAAGCTTACAAGGAAAAATTCATTGACTTAACTTTAGATTTTTTTTTTTCATTATATTATAGTATTTAAAATAATTTACAAAGCAATTCAAAATAATCATAGAATGCAATTCAATTTCTACATATGTGCTGCAATAATTATGAATTATTTAGTGCTAAATAAGCGATTTAGTGCCAAAATAGGCGATGTCCCCTAGGCGGAAATTGAATGATAAAGGCAAGTGACAGTAACTTCAGATGCATTTGGGAGGGGCGTTGAAAAAACAAATAAAGACTATGAATAAATAAAGAAAATATAAGAAAATTTATTTGTAAATGTTTTCCTTTCCTAACCGTGTTACGCTTGCTAAATGAAACTTAAATCAGAGAAGTATATTGGTCATCTGGTTGTTAGTCTGTATTTTCGTAATTTGGTTAGTCTGATATTCCTGAAGGCGCCTTACTTCTTTTAAAACTGTAGAGCTCAGTAATATTCATCATCTTCTAAATACGACCACTCCAGGACCATAATAATGTTCTCTTTTCATAATGTTAGTGGAAAAAAACTATATCAATTTAAATCGAATTCGAGAATTATGACATTAAACAACTCTCATCATTGATTGCATTGACGAGATCTCTAATCTTTATGTCCCTTACACCTGTCTTAACGGTGCTACGAATAGACAGCTGTTAATGAAATGTACCATTCAGAACTACGGCTAAGTATGGCATCTTTGACCTGCTATTACGGCATCTTTGGTCTGTTTTAAGTCTGGCCAAAGAAAAGTTTGGCAATTGTAGTCTCGTTACTGTACGCAGAATTGAAGCAGTGTTGACAGCTAATTGGTATAGATCTCTTTTCTCATGCGGAATGATATATCAATCGTCATTTATCATTGGTTTTCTTGGAAGATCACGACTAACCTTTCTTACAGTTACTGGTGTTTGAAAGTTTTCCAATGTTGTAAAACGACATTTTTATCGATTAGAGATTTTTGGGACACGCTTGTCACACAACTTCTCTACTGAAGCCTACTATTCGTTGTACCACATGTTAAGATACGTTAAAAGTTTCTTTTCGCTATATTGACTGTAAGTCGTCATTTTAACATGCAAGGAATGTCTTTAATAACGACTCCCCACCTTTTTATTTTAGTCTTCTGGATGCATTTTGCGCAACCTCATGTCTGTGCCGCCATGTTCTTGACAGTTGCGTATGAATCATCTTTCTTTTACTGTACAGACAGCAATAAGAACTTTTCTACAATTTAAAAAAATCATCATAAAAATCGCATCGTTGCTTAAATTTTGCACGCTATTATACGAAGAAATTTAATTCAAAAATTTCAGTTAATTTTCTTTTGTATGGCTTAGAAAAATCTATTTCAGCATAGCTACTTCAGCCTTATTGAAGAAATTATTGCTTATATTGAATTAACTATAGTTCATAAATGATTAGCATTAGCATATTCAACAGAAGATTAATTTAACTGTTAGATAGATTTAATTAGCACAATAACATATACAAATAAAAATATTTATTCGTTGAAGAAAAAGACTATTATCAAAACATAATTATTTTCAAATCTATAGTAAGAAATAGAAAAAAAAATTGAAACCAAAATGGGAAAGTTACAATTTAAAAAAGAAACATAATTTTTCTACTTCAATGAGAAATAAGCATTTCTCTAACAAAATCAAAAATACAAAGCTAATGGTTGACATAAATTATGCATATTGTTTTTTTATTCAATTCAAAACGTGAAAAAATATCGACTTTGCTTACATTTAACTAAAGAAGAGAGAGACTTGCTATTTGCAGTGAATCAACTTGACGTTCAATGGAAAGGTTAAATTAAATTCACTTTGCAATGACTGCACAGTCCGCATAAATAATGATTTTAAAGCTAAAAGTCAGAAACCGCATTTTGCTGAACATAATATTTTTTTTATTGGAATAAAATGTTCTCACTCACCGAGCGCATTAGGCATTTCATTTTATAATAGGAAATAAGATGCATTTTGAAATTTGGTTTCGTGCAGCATTTGGAGGGAAAAAAACCTGTTAAAATAAATTAAGACGCATTGAAAATTTATTTAAATTATCGGAAAGGGGTGCATGGGATTATGTAAATAGTTAGAATCCTCCTTTACCGTTATAAAAGTATACATTCATGTATTTTGTTGAATAGTTAAGAATTAATTTTTACTAACTATTCAATGAGATGTCTGATATTGTAAACAAGTGTTTAGTGTCTGATATTGTTTTGTGTCTTTTTCTTTTATTTGAGTAAAAATACAGCTTACAAGCATATCAATAAATTCATTTTAATATAATTTAAACTTCCTTTGGTTTTTTTTATTTAAATTCTAATCTAAAGGAGACTTAAAGTATTGATTATTATGCACAATCCTGTGATAAAACCTTTTGTAAATATGAATTCTAAAGAAATATATGATTGAGGGTGCTTGGAAACATGAACTACTACTACTCCACCACTGCGCTTAGAATTGCCCCTTTACAGTTTGGGAATGATATGGGTGAGAAGAAGTTTGATTGGGCTCTGTGACGCTCTAGACCTGGAGATAGATATGAGGCCGGGTCCTACGGCTTAAAGTGCATTCCGAACCACTAAAAACATCCATGGCCCTGCCAGAGGCTAACCCGAAACCTGTAATACCGAGCGCCAGAGCACTAGCTACTCGGCCATCAGGACCCTGGAGATATGAACTGAGGCGCTCAATTCAAGCCCCGAGAAAGAAGCTGACACGAATAATTCCGGTGTCTACACCTGGGAATAATAAGGTTATTCTAAACGCCTATTGGTTAAAGTTTTGAAGTAGGGTGCAGAGTAAGCATCCTCATAGGATGTTCCTAAAATGACTGTTCCAAATTTGTGAGAACAAGAATCAATCCTCTTTGAAACAGTGACAATGTCTCTGAGATTACGACTCTGAAGATGGTTCAAGAGATGATAGAAGTACAGATTATTGCCGAATATCGGTATCACCCATATCCCCACAAACAAATAATTTATTTTCTACAATTCAAAGCGATGACTACAACGCAAAGCCTAAACTACAACTAACCAACTTGTAATTTTTAAAACGATAGAACACTTTACGCCTACCTTACCTCTCGACTAAAAATTATTTACACATTTTTCTTTTATCTCCTTTATATTTCATTTTTTCTTTCTCTTATACAGCGGTCCGCTGTGTAATTCTAGTGCAAATTCATGGTGTATTCATATCTCTTTTCCTCTTCACACGCGGTCCGCTACATAGTTCTCGTGAGAATGCATGGTGGACACTTACTGTGGTCTTAAACCAAAAGCTAAAATTTAACATCGAAGAACGTCAGTAAATCAGAAGCCTGGCATTTTATCACTTATGTTGCCAATTAGTTGGCGTTGTGCATGAGATTTTGTATCCATAATGGACAACAATAAATCTTTAGCTGGTGCGATTCTCAACAATAACTAAGATTTATTATCAACATCATATAAATGAAGGTTTATTAATAGTAAAATTTTTATTACTTTTCCAAAGCTATTTTTTTTTTCAATAAAAATTTTTCTCTGTAAGCAACGTATGGAAAATGGAACAAGAAATAGAGTATTGAAATGCAACAACTTCACGCTAATTTGACTTTTATTCAAATCATCATTATTGTATTATCATATGACTTCCATTCAAAGAATCATTGTTATTGTATTATCATATGACTTCCATTCAAAGAATCATTGTTATTGAATTATCCTATGACTTCCATTCTAAGAAACATCGTTCAATGATTCATCCTTATCTTCATCATTCCTAACACCTAAACATAACAAACATATTCAATTATTCAATAAAATTTCAATACTAAAATTTTCAAATAAATTTAACTTACTAAATAAATTTGACAAATCGGAGATACTTATCCACAAAAAAAAGTATGCTTTTTGGAAATATAAATACATGTAATCCATATTGATGTATTGAAACTTTCATACTAATATAAATCTCACAAATACAAAGTACAGATACTCCATCTAATGCATTGATGCATTCTGAAATCGCTTGTATTGTTATGAATGCATTGTCTCGAATAACATGTATTACTATAAATGTAATGTCACGAATGACATGTATTGTTATGAATACCGTCTTTAAAGTTTTCAAAATAAAATAGATTTATCAATGCAGTAATAAATTCAAAATATGCTTAAAAAAGTACTAAGTTGAAATTAGTTTATCATTATTTTCTGTCTCGTTAGTTTTTAAATATATATTTATGAAATTTTTTTGCAATAGCTACGAAATATATCCATTAACTAGACATCGGTGATAACATATATGGTTTGTAAACCAAGGACGCTCAGCTAGGCTCGAAACTCAACAAAGGATGTGGTACCAAAAAACTTCCATATCTTCGGTGGAGGATTGAGTTGAGTATCCCTCAGGTATTATGCCTGTGATTATTTGCAATTCAACTTTTGCAATAGGTAGCTTGGAGATTTTTCAACTACTACTGGAGAAAAGAAAATGTCCTATCAAACAGAGTTTTTCACAACAAATGTTTTCTTTAAACATTAAAAACACATAAACTTAATTCTTTCTAAGTATTTAACGTTTTTATTATATATATAAATAAAATTATTTTGATATTTTACACACATTAAGAGAATTTTGTTTATTTTGTAACCTATCATATTTTAATATATATGAATAGGATTTATTGAAAGTAATTTACTGTTTTTTAATTTTTAGTAAGAAGGAATTTATCTGTGTAGTTATACATTTTTAATTAACAAATACATGTACATTAATACCAATATAATATCAATGTCTTTCTCAGAATATAAATGGGGCAAAATAGTCAAGCAGCGATGCAGCGCCAAAAGGATGTTTACCATTCTATTCTTTACGTAGGAACAACCTCCCTTTCATTATTACTTTGTAGTGCCATGCAGGAGTACGATACACTCGTAAGCATTAAATGTGCTGTTATGGTGGCAATAATTTAAGGTAAAGTTCACAGCATTCGAAAACAGCAGTGTTTTTAGTATAATACAGAACATTCTTGTATTTTCTAAATTTCTGTATTATCTAATGTTTATTAGTTGATGTCAGTGGTTCAGTTTGAAAAGAGGGGATCGAAATGCATTCGAACACAGCCAGCTTATCTTCATTAAATCGCCGATAATTCAAGACTTAATTGCCCGATGCGCTACCAATGGAAATTGGATTCTATACCTCATTAAAGTTAAAGGGTGATACATCTTGCGATTTTACACCAGCTCAATTATGTTGCAGTTAGCCACTCGGGACGGTATTAACTTCCTCCCAAATTTGTCTAATAAATAATTTACGGGCCTTAATACCGAAATTGCAGATTAAGATCAAATAAACGTACTTTGCTCTTTTAAGCTTTGTTTGATAGTTTAATTTCAGACTATACCTTGATATTTAAAACTTTTTTAATTTATACTATTTATGATTTTTATGTCTGAAATCAGTGGTAATTGCATCTTTGAAGAAGCAAATTACAGTATAATATATATTACTACATTTAAAATTTTGATAAACTTTTGATTAATTTTGATAAAATATATATGGAAATTTTAGATGTTGGGTTTTTTTAATACAAAAATTAAATATTAGCCATTTATTCATCAGTCAAAAAGTGTTTATTGTACAAAAAAAAGTTTTTATCCAAGCTATTATTCCACTCATATTGTAGTGGAAAAAAGGATAAAACGAGCTCCAAGCCAGAATGAGACCTCAATTAAAAATCAACTCATCAGGGACACAAATAGCATCTTAATGTGTCCAGATTTTTAGTAATCATTTAGTAATAATGAGAAGAAGATGGATGTGCAGCATTCATGCCATTTGTCTCCTTTTTGCTACTAATTTAAACTATTTTAGATGTAGACTTTTTTTCAGTAACTTTAAAACTAAATTGAATTTTATTACAAAAACTTAGCTGTGTAGTGTGGGGTTGGTCAACCAGATTGTAAGTGGTTGTGGTCAATACTTAAGATACAGGTTGGAAAACTCACAGCTTTATTTACACAAGCATACACAATTAGAGACAAGCAATATTTAACACATTTAAAGACAGATAACTATAAATTGATGGGAGGAAACCTATGGTTAAACCGAAAACCAGATACTCATCTACGACGGCATGCACTTTCGGGTTTCTCCTTCTGAGAGTCTATAGGCCTATTTATACCATTTGTTCTGAATGCAACAAAGGGTGTTCTTGCCAGTGCAGGAGAAAGCATGGTTACAGCTGTTGTATTTATCACATGCTGTATAGATTGCACTAAAAGTTTTAAGTTTTGAGGAAAAATTTCTAATTAGTGGTTAATTAAACATGTTAATTAATTTTGTTAATCAAATTTTTTGCAGTGGCAAAATTAGTTTACGAGTTCCCTTTGCAAGCTATATATGTGAAAATCTAACGGTAATTAGAAAATAATTAATATCATTTAATTTTCATTTTTTTCAATGTGCAACACAAAAATTCTATGTTTTCAGTATTCAATTTACTATCTATATATATATATATATGCTATCAATAAATGTATGTTGCATTCGGTACAATGCATTATAGAAATTAAGATACCAATAAATAAGCTGCTTATTAATCAATATTATCAATCAATACTTTGGAAATAATTTTTTTTCAGTAAATGACAATAAAATCATCAACACATTATGAATAAGCTGCTTATGAATTAATATTATCAATCAACACTTTTTCAATAAATTTTTCAATCAATGACAAGTAAAATCATCTACACTGATTATGAATAAACTGATTATTAATCAATATTATCAATGAATACTTTGACAGTAAATTTTTTTTTTTCAATCAAGGACAATTAAAATAATCAACACATATTTCTTCTCCTTGTTATGCGTAATTTTATAAGTGAGTCAATAAAATAATATAACTCCTTGATAACAAATAATTTAGTATCCATTTTGTTTCCTTCGTGGTTTCTTTACTTTGCAAATTGAGATTTTATTACAAGTTTTAGAAACAGAAACATGATTGCGGCTGAAACTGAAACTATTTTTAAAATTACCTAAGCTCAAGTAAAGGCTTCTTGTTCTATACTTAATGCATTTGCTTAACGTTTCATTGTTGGACTTGCTAATGCGCATTTCAGAATTTGGTATTCAAACACGATATTTAAATTCCCCAAGTGAATTTAGCATTACTTGTTGTATGAATATGTTTGGTTGCACATGTTAATGCAAATGACGATTAAAAAGGAAAAAGATTTTGAAATATTTTCCGTGAAATAATTATTTTACTTATATTTTGTACTTACAGTACAGGATTTAATTTTAATGATTCTTAATATTATAGATTCACCTAAAGGGTTTGGATATAATGTATCCAATTGCATCATATTTTATATGCATATATTAAATTTTAAATGTAAGGAATAAATTATTATTATTTTTTTAATGTATTGCTTTTCAACCTGATAACGGCATTTAATTAATTTTTATGTTATAACTACTGGTCTAAAAAAGCCCATTTTTAATGTTGAATATTTTTACAATTTTCATATAAATAGTTATTATTTTTTGTATTATTATTTGTAGTGCTCTAATTGTTTTCATGTTTTATATTTATTTGTATTAGGATATGTATAAATAAATAAGATATATATAGTATTATACATCTATTATAGTTTTTTTTATTTACAAATACGACTAGTATGAATTTATTTTTTTGGTATTTTTAAATTAGCTCGATTTATTATTATATTTATGTTCAGTCACTTCATGTTATTCACTTTTCTTTACTTTTACTTATAATCAGAGTTCTGATATTTGGTTATATACACTTATAATCAGAGCTCTGATATATATTTAGTTAGACTTATATATTAGTTCTGATATTTCTAATCTTATAATTGTATTTTTGTGGGTTGTACAGCGAGATTGCAACTGGGTGTGGTGGGTAGAGACTTGGGATACAAGTTTGAAAATACACAGCTTTATTTACAACATATGCCATACACGATCAGAGACATACAACATTTATCACATTTAAAGACATATAATTATAAATTCCAGAAAGGGCTCCTCTATTGATCCGAAAATCCGATACTTAGGTACGATGAGTAGGATGAGCGAAATATATTACTTCGGCGGTTGAGAGTCTGTTGGCCAACTTATACGCAGGATTGTGCTAAATATGTTTCCTCTCGGGATGAGAGAATACAAACTAAATGTTTCTCAACAGAAGCTCGTGGTTGCGCTGTACTAAACGCTTCTCAACGGCTGCGCCGATTGCACTGTACTTCCTCTCGGGTGAGAGTTTCGAGGCCTACCAATCATATCCTGAACACCACAGGGGCCGCTCTTGCAGTGCGTAGGAGGAAACACTGTTACATAATTTATTTTACTCATATTTATATTTTCTTGTAATATCATAATTTAAATCAATCAGTTTTTTTTTCTATGTATGAGGATTTAAAAAACAACAAATAAGTTAATAATAAATGCATGGCTCATAAATTATAAATTAAATAGCATGCTGAAGAATTAAATTAAATTTTCAAATTTCATTTTGGAAAATTTTTCAGCTATTATATTATTTTTCCTCGAGATAATTAGGGACAGGAATTAAATACAAAACATTCTTACCATTATAATAATAATTATAATATTGATGATTGATGATACTGAAACCAAAATTTGTGTCTAACATTAGTTCATTATCATGTTTTTCTTCAAGGAATGCTTTTTGAAATTTTAATTACCAGCAGTTTTCTTAAGCACAATTGGCTTGTATATAATTTTTTATTGATATTACGTATTGTAGTTGATTGCATTATTTTTGAAAAATATTATTTTATAAAGATAGTATTTTATTCATTCAAAGATCTCAATATCGGTGACCAAGCAATTTTCTAGAAAATACAATTAACTATTTGAAAAAGCTTTTAACAGTGCCCCCTTCTATCGTGATCCCTCCTACGCAACCATGTTTCCTCCTACGTACTGCAGGGCTGAATGGCCGAGTGGCTAGCACTCTGGCGCTCGGCAGGTCGGGTTCGAGTCCCGGCGGTGCCATGAATGTTTTATCAGTTTGGAATCCACGTTAAACTGTAGGTCCCGGTCTGTTTAGCCTAACAAGTGCACAAAATGACCGTAGATCGTCAAACCAAACCAAGCCAAGCCAAAACCTACGTACTGCAAGAGTGCTCCTTGGGTCGCTTAAGATAAATGATCTAGGCACGAGACTCTCACCAGAGAGCGAGAAAGGCGCTGGTTAATTAAAAAGCTTTCTTCCGAGAGCTAGAGGTGTAATCCTTTAATCTTTAATATGTCTTTAAATGTGTGTCACATGTTGTATCTTTAATTGTGAAGTTGCTTACGTGCTGTGTGTTCTTAAACTTGTGTCACAACGCGACCACACCCAGATCCAGCTGCACAAACAACCCCGACTACTACAACCTTAACATTTTGTTTGATATTCATATAATATTTCTTATGAACACACTTCTATAAATATCATAAAAGTATGTAAATTCACAAAAACTTTATTGTATTTCATTGTAGTTTGCATCATTAGTTTTGTATCATTTTAGTTTGCCTTAAAGCAATAAAAATACTTATCTATGTTTTTTTTACCACAATTTTTAGTTTTATTCATCTATTCCTACAGTCACCACGAAACCTAATCCATAATTCAATCTGAACTCAGATAAAACTGCTCAGCTACCATTTAAGTCAATTTTTATTATTTTTGCTTGTTTACTTCTAAATCACAAAAAAAAAAGAAGAGGAGAAAAACTGCAATCAGGATTATTTCCAATCTTTTCATATCTGCGGAAAAATCCAATCAATTCTTCAGGCATTGAAACTGAAATCTCATCTGACTTAAGCCATTTCATTACCGAAGGGAACTCATAATAGACACATCCGATTATTATTTAATTGGATTGGCTTCATTTCGCTGTTAGAGAACGTGTCATTTTATTTTTATTCTTTTTTAGTTATTTTAGACGATATAAAGATTGCATTTCATAACAAAGTTGCTGAAACGATTGATATGTGATAAATTGAGAAACTGCAAAGATCCGGGTAGAATCGTGATTGAACATTTGAAATAAATAATAATCTTTTGATAATAATGATTATTAATCATTTCATGATAATCAATTAATAAGATTGATTATTTCATAATAACGATAATCATTTGATTGATGATTGATAATAATTTGAGGATAATCATTTGATTGATGTTCGATAATAACTTAATGATAATCACTGATAATATAGATTATTAATCACTTGATTGATGATCGATAATAACTTAATGATAATCACTTGATAATAATGATTATTAATCACTTGATGATAATCATTTGATTGATGATTGATAATAATTTGTGATAACCATTTTATAATAGGGATTATTTATCATTTGATGATATTCATTTAATAATAATGATTATTTGATAATAATGATAATCATTCGATGATAATTATTTGATAATAATCATTTGATGATAACCATTTGATAATAAGGACAATCATTTTATGATAATAATTATGTGATAATAATGATTTTTTATGTCCAATAATTATTGGACATAAATAAAATTGAGAAAAATTGACAGAAAATACCTTGTAAAATAATTTTGCTTATTCCTTAAACTACAACCAGTATTCAGCACTGGATTTGAAAGCGAAATATTTTGTTATATAACTGCTTCTGTTGTTGTTTTTCTTATCCCATTTGGTAGACAGCAACATCTAGACCAAGTCCAAAAACCCGTGGGTGTCATGGGGAAAGAGGAAAAGTGGGGGCAGCTACTGTTGTGATGGAGCACCCGTAGGTAAAAGTCTGACTTGGTTCCGTGACGCAGTAGAAGAGGGGCAGTGCCTTTCATACAAGTACCACACCTATCAGCTATCATTAAAATATCGTATCGTATGGGAGAAAACCCGAAAACTCCTACCTGGTAGTCCGACGAGGCCAGATGTTAAACATCATAAACGCCATCGAGTCTCTCAGTTTTTTTTACCTCAGTCTTATTGTTAACCAGCGGCTCACTGAACCACGAGTCGGACATTTTCTTTGGTATGTGTCTTTCATAGCAGAGCCAAAGAATGGTGAAACAAACAGGTAGTCATAGCAAACAAGTACAACACATTTCAGTAATCAGGGAAGATTTTTAAAATTAACTAAGCTAACAACAAATATTAACTAAGATATTAACAAATATTTTAATTCTGGTAACTCATTTCATCTGTAAGTTAACACTCCGAGTTATACATTTCTAATCCAAATATGAAACAAATGTAATCAATTTTCTTACTTCTATCTCTTAGCAATACAATCAACTGGTCAGCGCAATAAAAGCAAAATTTTTTTTTTTATTTATGCCAACATAAATCAACGAATCTCGTAACAGAAGCAATAGCATATTATTTAATTGTGTTCTTTTCCTTCCACCAGTACTCATATAAAACTGTTGGGTTGACTTTTTGGGGGAACTGGATATGCGTATCGTTTGGGAGATAAAGCTAAAAATCTCCTACCTGGTAGTCCGACCATGCATCACAAACTCCATCGAGACTTCTATTGTTTTGAAATAGTTCCAACAACATAGCCGCCAGCGGATTGAACCTCAGCCCTAATACTCACCAGTAGCGAACGTTGCCACTGAACCATGAGTCGGGCATAAGTAAGCATTGCAATAGTATAGCATTTCATAGCATTGCAAAAGAAAATCGTAAATAAAGCAGGTTGTTAAAGACAAACAGGAACTATACATTTAACTATTATTGAAGATTTTAATAATTAACTGAAAGATTAACAAATATTAACTAAGATAATAACAAATGTTAACAAAGGTAATAACAAAAATTTTAATTCTGGTAACACTTTTCAGCTATAAGTCAACCCCCGAATTATTCATTTCTAATCCAAAGATGAAACAAATGTAATCAAATTTCTTATTCCTATCTCTAAACAATCCAATCAACTGGTCATCGAATCAAAAGCAAAATCTTTTTTGATTTAAGCCACCATAACTCAACGAATAGAAGCAATAGGATATTATTTAATTGGGTTGGTTTCATTCCACCAGTACCACTCGTACAGAAAGCAGCAATTTTTTTTTTATTTTCATTCTTGTTCTTTAATTACAGACGACATAAAGATTGCATTCCGACATAGAGATTGTTGACACTAGATGGTATCGATAAATTGAGGAAACGAAAACTCATGGATGCAGGAAAAGGGACAGCTTCTGTTCTGATGGGACATCGTAGTAAGATGCCTGACTTGCTCCGTTTTGAAGAAGAATGGCAGTGCCTTCCTTCGGGACTTTTAGAGGAACTGGATTTGCGTAATTTATGGGAGAAAACATGAAAAACTCCCACCAGATAGTCCAACGACGCAGGATTCTGAACATCAAAACTCCAACGATTTTTCTAGTTTTTTAAAACATGTCTTCAACTAAGGCGCCAGAGGATTAACTTCAGCTGCAATGCTGCCCAGTGGCATAGTTGCCCCTAAGCCCTGAGTCGGGTATTTTTTCTGCGTATTTATAGCAATGCTAAAAGAAAATCGGGAATCAAATAGGTTGCATAGCAAGAGTACCATAACAAATATTTTAATTCCGGTAGCGCTTTTCAGATGTAAGTCAACACTCCTTATTATTCATTTCTAATCCAAAGATGAAACAAATGTAATCAAATTTCTTATTTCTATCTCTAAATAATCCAATCAACTGGTCCTCGCATCAAAAAGCAAAATCTTTTTTGATTTAAGCCACCATAACAACGAATAGAAGCAATAGGATATTATTTAATTGGGTTGGTTTTTCATTCCACGAGTACACATACAGAACTATTGAGTTGACTTTTGTTACTATTGGCTTTTGGGTGGATGTGCGTATCGTATGAGAGGAAACCGAAAAACTCCTACCTGGTAATCCGACGAGGCAAGGTGCTGAGCGTCTTAAACGCCATCGATACTACTATTTTTTTTTTAAATAGTACCAACATAACTTAATAGTATAACATAACATAGATGCCAGCGGATTGAACCTTAGCTCTAATACTAACCGGTAGCGAACGTTGCCACTGAGCCACAAATAAGTCATTTTTTAAGCATGTAAGTAAACATTGCCATAGCATGGCCTAGCATAGTATTTTCGAAACATTGCCAAAAGAAAATCGTGAAGAAAACAGGTTGCATAGCAAGCAAGTACCACATATTTCAGCAATCATTGAAGATTTTAATAATTAACTAAATAAAAAATATATTAACTAGGATAATAACAAATATTTTAAGTCTGGTAATGTTTTTCAGCTGAAAGTCAACACTCCTTATTATTCATTTCTAATCCAAAGATGAAACAAATGTAATCAAATTTCTTATTTCTAATTTAAACAATCCAATCAACTGGTCAGCGAATCAAAAGCAAAATCTTTTTTGATTTAAGCCACCATAACTCAACGAATAGAAGCAATAGGATATTATTTAATTGGGTTGGTTTCATTCCACCAGTACTCATTACAGAAAGCAGCAATTTTTTATTTTCATTCTTGTTCTTTTAATTATTTCAGACGACATAAAGATTGCATTCCGACATAGAGATTGTTGACACTAGACGGATATGCGATAAATTGAGGAAACGACAAAGAATCAGTGAGAAAGATTTTAACTTAATTTATTTACCTTCATATTCTTTGGGCGAAGAAATAATAAATAAATAAAAAAAACACAAATTCAATTTCCTTTTGTGGGTTGCGAGGCATTTTGTTTATTGGATTAAGTAAGAGAAAGAGAATCTTAAGATTTCGCCAAGGCGGAGACATCGTAATTAATTTAGGAATCTTTCCCTCAATAAAAAGGGGAATCTTGAATCTGTGTGGGAAAATTGTGTGGGGAATGATGGAAAGGGATTTAGAATTAATGAGTTAGGGAATGTGTTTTGTAACGTAGGAGACATAACCGTTTAAATCCGTTAATAAGTTGGTAGAATCTGAATGTTTGAGTTGCTAACTTTTTAGCTGTTTGGCTTTAAATTCTAAAATGCTTTTACTGGTCTCATAGCAAACAAAGTATGCAGTTAATAGAATCGTAGACATATTTTACTGCATTAATCAAATTGTTATTTTACACCTTAACTTATATTGTAGCAATTTTTTTAGAATAACAAAAAGTATTTGTTTTTACAAAATTGTGTTTTAATCGAGAATTATTTTAAAATAAACAATTAATAATAATAACTCTAATGTTTACAAACTGTTTTACAACAGAAATAAATGAATTCAGAAAATTCATTCTGGCTTAAAACTATTTCATTTAATATTTTATAAAGTTTTATCGTTAATTTGCCATAAAAAAGTTTGTGCTATTTAATTAAAAATAATTAGAATTATTTTAAGATATTTTGTTATACACCGAATAAAAATACAATGAATTCAAAGAAAAAAAAAATTACAGATTTGCTTTAATTATGATTGAATATATAATCTGAATAGAATAATATTGAATATAGTCGAATATATAATCTGTATTTATATAATATATTTAGTTAATTTATATAATATACCAAATCATTTCCCATTTCGTAATCTGCCGATAGGCAGATGGCCTTGATTATATATGTCTATATATATATATATATGTCTATATATATATATAAATATCTTCATATAATGTATTCAGTAATAATATAAATTATGTTGTATCAATAAATGTGGTTAAAAATATGCTAGTTGACCTTAAATTAGAGTCGCTTTAATTTTTAAGATTTTGAATATTGTCCTGAATTCTGGTTGCGTAATTTCTTCTTGTGCGAACATTAGAAAAATTAGTTTAATTTCAAAATCATAAATTTTTAAAAATTTTAATAATTAAAATTTAAAATTATTTAAAAAGTCTGGACATATATAATCATATGCTTATCACCCAAGGAAAATTTCAGGGATATCAACATAAATTCAACAATAACGACTACCATAATAGAACTTGATATACAGTTTTGAGAGTTATTTGTTTTCAATAATTTTTCAGGACCACACTTATAATCATTTCTAGGTACTTTCTTTCTAGGTACTGGCTTTCTTTTAATCTTACCATGCCTTTTTCCAAAACAAACAAAATTTATTTACCAGACAAAATTAAATTCCTTTTTAGAATCACTGAATCCGATATCCACATCACCAAAATCACTATATTAGTTCAAATAGATGATGTGTTTGACTTTATCTTAATCACACCTTGCATTATTTCAAAGCAAACAAAATTTATTTACTGCTCTAAATTAAATTATTTCTAGAATTACCGAATCTACTTTCACGTCACCAAAATCACCATATTTGTAGCTAATATTGCCGACTTAATGATGTGTTTGAGTTTCTTTTTAATCATATCATGCAATTTTCCAAATTCAAACAAAATTTATTTACTGGCCTAAATTAAATTCATTTCTAGAATCACTGAATACGTCACATCACCATATCAGTAGGCTCAGATTTTTCCAAAGCAAACAAAATTTATTTACAGCCTAAATTAAATTCATTTTAGAATCCGTAAATACGTAATTCACGTCACCAAAATCACCATAAATGATGTGTTTGAGTTTCTTTTAATCATATCATGCAATTTTCCAAATTCAAACAAAATTTATTTACTGGTTTAAATTAAATTCATTTCTAGAATCACTGAATACGTCATACACATCACCATATCAGTAGGCTCAGATTTTTCCAAAGCAAACAAAATTTATTTACCGGCCTAAATTAAATTCATTTCTAGAATCCGTAAATACGTTATTCACGTCATCAAAATCACCATATTTTAGCTAATATTGCCGACTTAATGATGTGATTGAGTTACTTTTAATCATATCATGCAATTTTACAAATTCAAACAAAATTTATTTACCGCCCTAAATTAAATTCATTTCTAGAATCCGTGAATACGTTATCCACATCACCAAAATCACCATATCAGTAGGCTACTGTTGCTAACTTGATGATGTGCTTGACTTTCATTTAATCATACTATGTATCATGTATTTTTCCAAAGCAAACAAAATTTATTGACTGGCTAAACTAAATTTATTTCTAGAATCACTGAATAATCATCTACATCACCAAAATCACCATATCAGTAGGTTACTGTTGCTAACTTGATGATGTGCTTGACTTTCATTTAATCATACTATGTATCATGTATTTTCCAAAGCAATCCAAAATTTATTGACTGGCCTAAACTAAATTTATTTCTAGAATCACTGAATACGTCATCATCACCAAAATTACCATATCAGTAGGCTACTGTTGCTAACTTGATGATGTGCTTGACTTTTTTAATCATACTATGTATCATGTATTTTTCCAAAGCAAACAAAAATTTATTTACCGCCCTAAATTAAATTCATTTCTAGAATCCGTGAATACGTTATCCACATCACCAAAATCATCATATTTTAGCCAATATTGCCGACTTGATGATGTGTTTGACTTTCTTTTTAATCATCCAAAGCAAACAAATTTGATATACCACTCTAATTAGATACTTAAACAAAACTTTTAAAAAAAAAAATATATAATTACTAATAAGTAAGTTATCATCTCTTATATTTACTGAAATCTTTTTAGTATTATTTATACAGCTATAAACAAAAAACGAAGGGAATCCTTATGAAAACATACATTAAATGAATATCACCACATAAAAGCATTTTTTTGTCAGGAAACGGCAATTCCCAACTTTCACTACCTTTTCAAAATATTGCCAATTTAAGATACCATACCTTATAGAATTCCCCAGTGTTTCTTTATCCCTTTATATAAATCTCGAAAAGGATGAAAAAAATAAGGATGAACGAGTAAAAAGGATGAAAAAAAAAAAATAAAAAAAAGCTATTGCCTTTTACTCAAGGCACACAGAATTCTCGACCTTTTATTGAATTTGGGGATATTTTAATGTCAAAGAAATGTTCCTTTTCTACACGAATCTTTTGATTATTTTGCCATCAATCAGTTTGGGTGTCAAGCGCTGAAAACTTGATTTGGAATAAAGGAAACGGGAATGCTGTATCTTTCATCTTGGGATTTACTTTTTGCAATTTTCTTTTTCGACTTCCTTTTGTCTGCGAGAATACAAGAATCTCGAAAGATTTTCTTTATTTTTCTTTGACGAGTAAAGGAAATACTAGCGGTATTTAAAAATGTTTTAGCATTTTCTGTTTGTCATATAAAAGAGATATTTTGTTTGAAAAGAAAAATACTACTGTGGCTTTCGCGAATGCTGTGGGACACCTGCCAAGTTTCGGATATTATTTTTTTTATTATTTCTTTTTATTGTAAAGTTTGTTTGAATAAAATAGTTTAGTTTCTTTTTGTCTTTTAAAAATTAGTTGAAGTCTGAATTAAATATGATGTATTGTTTTTAAAATATGTGCTCATGAATGCTTACACGACAAAAGAATAATTTTTTTCTTTTGTTGCAAGTTTTCTGTTTACTTAAATAATTGAACTCTTAAGAATTAAAGGAACAAACGGTTCCTTATTTATTTTTATCACCATTAAATTAATAATTTCATTTCTTTTGAGAAACTGAAATTGATATATTTGTTATGATAATTTAAAATCTTTAATTGCTCACAAAACTTTTAACTGCTCTTACAATTTACCCATATTATATTGTTTATTTTGTTGTATATGAGTATATGTGTTTTGTATAACCATGTATTATATAGTTTTTAATACTAATTGCATATGAAGAAATTTTGATTATTTTGCAAGAGAAATTTTTTTTGTTCGTCAAAAAAAAAAAAAATTCTCTTGTTGCAAGTTTTCTGTTTACATAAATAATAAACTCTAAGTAATTTTTACAAAACGTAATTAAATGTTTTTAATCGACTACTTTGCTGTAATCAAGTCCAAGCTAATTCACATATTGTTTAATATAAATGTGATTTTTGTTGTTAAAGATAAACATATGTATTTTATTTTGCTAGAAAATGATAATCATGAAATATAAAATCCTTTTATCTAAATTTTCCTTTTCAAACAATTTCCTCTTTTATTTATACAAAAAACAGTATTTTTTTCATCTTTCTTAATATCAAAAATTCAATATCCTTACTTATATGTTAAAATCTTGTTTTGACTATAAATTCCTCTTCACAAAATTTTGCATCAATTGTAGAAATGTACTCTCCCTTATCTTTATACATAAGCATTGGATAGATATCCGCCATCTTTTTAGATCATCAACAGGCAAAAAAAAAAAAGAAATCATTTTTCATGCATGTAAAAATTTTGTTTAAAATTTTCATACTCTATCCGATATTAACTTCAAATTCTAAATAATTTAGCCTAATTAAGTAATAGAACATAATTAGATATTTTAATCGATTACTTTGCCATAATCAAGTCCAATTTAATTCCCATATTGTTTAAAATAAGTTTGATTTTTGTTGTTAAAGATAAACATATTTATTTTATTTTGCATGAAAATGACTATCACGAAATAGAAAATCTTTTAATCTAAACTTTCCTTTCCTAACAATTTTCTCTTAAAAACTAGCTTTTTTCATCTTTTTAATATTAAAAATTCAATATCCCTCCTAACATGTTAAAAGTTCACCTTACCTTACATGTTAAAACAATTTTCTCTTAAAACTAGCTTTTTTCATCTTTCTTAATATTAAAAATTCAATATCCTCCTTACATGTTAAAAGTTTGTTTTGTATATAAAATTTTGCATCAATTGTAGAAATACACTCTCTCCTATCTTTATACATACGCATTAGACAGATATCCGCCATCTTTGGTACAACAACAATAAAAAAGAAGTTATTTAAGTTTTTGATGCATGAATATCCACTTTTTTATTTCGTTCTAAATAATTGAACATAATTAACTAATAAAACATAATTAGATATTTTAATCGACTACTTTGCTGTAATCACGTCCAAATTAATTTTAAATTTTTGTTGTTAAAAATAAGCCTTATTTATTTTATTTTGCATGAAAATGGCAATCACACAATAGAAAATCCTTTCATCTAAACATTAACTCAAATATTATTTATTTAATAATTTACTCAAATATTATTTTGTTTTATTATACAAACACAGGCATCTAAACATTTTTTTTCCCTCTTTCTAAATCTCTTTTTAATATTAAAAAATCAATATTCTCCTAAAGTAAATTCACATATTGTTTAAAATAAGTTTGATTTTTGTTGTTAAAGATAAACATATCTATTTTATTTTGCTTGAAAATAACAATCACTAAATAGAAAAACTTCCTTTTCTAACAATTTCTTCTTCTATTTATACAAAAACCATGTTTATAAATTCCTTCTTAAAATCAAAAATTCAATATCCCTCCTTATATGTTAAAATCTTGCTTTGAATATAAATTCCTCTTCAGAAAATTTTGCATGAATTGTAGAAATGTACTCTCTCCTATCTCCATGCATAAGCATTGGACATATATTCGCCATCTTTTTGGTACAACAGCAACAAAAAAAGAAGTCATTTATGTTTTTGCTGCAAGAATATCAACTTTTTACTTCGTCGCCTGGAAGAACCAAATCTAACATTCATAGCGTCATCTCTCCAAGAATAAAAAGAAAGAAAAAAAAAGAAGATGCCACATCAGAAGTCTAGAAGTTGCTTCCACCAGATCCTTTCCTGCAGAAATAGCGTCGAAAACTCTGCTGACACGTTGCCATGAGTGATGGCAAAATGATGACTGCACATGCCCAAACTGAAGGCGTGACCAGCAGAGCTCGCATGGACCTCGGGGAAGGGGAAGTGGGCCCCATTCCCTTTCAAAACTTTGGCCCCAATCGGGGGGTATTGAATGGACACGCTTGCCTTTCAGTAACAGCTGTGAAGCTTGGTTCTTGTCTATTGATTTTAGTGCGCCCTTTTCAGAGCCTGGTAAACTGACGCCCTCTTGAAATGTTGACGTCATGCCGGAGATTGCCCCTGTGCAATATTCCTCCAGGGGAAAGGGAGGGTGTTGAACTGTCAAGATTGATGTCTTGAGTGTTAATCATTGTCAGTGTGTCTTTATAAACTTAGGGTGAAATATTTATTAACGGGACATTTGATCTGGAACGGTTTTAAGTTCTCGGTTCTTAGTGTGTTTGGAAATCAAGGAGGGAGTAACCATTAATCATTCTGAAGTAACAATGGTATTGTAATGTAGAATGGTGTTTAAAGATTATCCTTAATTAATGAGTTATCTACCCTAATGAGGAAATATAGATGATGTTTTGATTTTATTCTAGTATGAATAGTTTAAGAGTTATATGCAAAAAAGAGACTTTTTTTTCTAATATATGTAAAATAAAAGTATGCTCAATAGGTTTTTAAATGAATTTAGCATTGACAATATGTCTTATATCCTATTAAATTCTGTTAACTTTTGATGAAATATTTATTAACGGAACATTTGATCTGGAACGGTTTTAAGTTCTTGGTCTTAGTGTGTTTGGAAATCAAGGAGGGAGTAACGATTAATCATTCTATAGTAACAATGGTATTGTAATGTAGAATGGTGTTTAAAGATTATCCTTAATTAATGAGTTATCTACACTAATTAGGAAATATAGATGACGTTTTGAATTTATTTTAGTAAATAGTTTAAGAGTTATATGTAAAAAAGTGTCTTTTTATTTTTTAATGTATGAGAAATAAAAATATCCTCAAAAAGTTATTGATTTTAGCATTGACAATATAATTTACATCTTATTAAATTTTGTTAATCTGACTTTAATGATAATAATAATGTCATAATACTAATAATTTTCAAAAATTATGTAATTGATAAAATTTAAAACTAGTAATGGAATTAGAATCAAGAACGTTATAACAATAGGATAAATTAAAAAGTACATATAAACTTAATCTTTAAAAACATTCCATCCATCATTAAATAAAATTTTCAAGATGTGTTTCACTCATTTGTCTTTGCCAATATGCTGCTGGTAGAATGGGTTTCGATTATAGCTTTAAAAATCACTTAGACTATGTAAAAATTGTGAGATGAAATATTTCAATTGTCATATTGTCTGTAAATTTTTAAGGATTTCTATTATATAACAAACAAATGTGAGTTAATTACCTCTAAAAGTCACTGAGGAACTTTTGTAGTTCAATCTATGGTACATGCTAGCCTGTCGGATACAAGTGAGAATCTTTTTTTTTCTATTAATTTTAGTACACACTGTATTGAGTGCCTGGTTGGCTGATGCCATTTTTGAAATGTTATTGTCCTTCTCGTTAACCCTCAGAAATTAGCATTCTCATTAGCGCAGGAATTGTTCTAGTTTCAGTTTATGGTACTGAATGTGCACACTTGCCTTTCGGATACAAGTGCGAAGCTTGTTTTTCTCTATTGATTTTAGTATACGCTTTATTGAGTGCCTTGTCGGATGATGCCCTTTTAAAATGTAGTTATCCTCCTCGTTAGCCCTCGAGAAATTTTTGTCTGGATAGGAAAAATGACCTTGTTAAGATTGATGTTTATAGTCATCGAGTTCTGAATTTATTGTCAGTTGCCGTTAGACGCTTAAGTGGAAATATACATCAAAGAAATAATGTTTACTATTTTAAGGTCTAGGCTCTATCAATACAAGGAAGAATAATAAAAGTAATAATTTGTACTAACTCTGGGGTTGTAAGTTAGATTATTGTTGGGAATTGGATTATCCATATTAAGAGTCTACTGCCTTAAGGAACAATAACAACAAGTCCTGATGAAGTTTTGACCTCATTTTAATTTTAATTCTTCATCCTTTTTTTGATGAAATGTTTAGTATGTTACTTCCAGATTTATGTCAAATAAAAATTTCCTAAATAGTTGGTTTTTAAGATTTTTCTTATACAATGTTCGTACTTTTGAAGTAAAATAATTATTCACGATAACAATATAGAGATGAAATATAATGACAAAGTAATTCACAAAATTTTCATAGTTTTAAATTAATGAAAGTAGATTAGATATTAAATAATAAATTATTGAAAGTGGGATAGATGTTACAAAAATGCTAAAAAGGATATTTTTAAATGAAACCAAAAGAACAAGGCCCTAAAATGAATGTGCAGATGGATAGACATATAAAAGCGCATTTTTTCCAATTGATCGGGAACATCATTCAGTGACATATTTTAGAACGTCCAAACATCATTTAAAAAAATTTGTCGAGATAGTTTAGTTCAAAGTGGCAGATAGATCAGAATGATGTATGCTCATTCTGGTTGGTTTTAACGATTCTTTTTTATGTAATCTTCGTACTTTTGAAGCAGAATAATTCTTCAAGGTAATAATAGATCAAGATAATAATTTAATTCAATGGGGTAAACTGATCAGAATGACGTGTTCTCAACTGTATATCATAAGAGCACCAATAGGTTTCTGTTTTATGCAACAATTTAGGTTTGATTTTTTAAAATTGACAAAACTTTCTGAACTAATCTATGCAACATAACAATAAAATATATACTGCAATATCACCTGCTACACATTAGTAACCTTCTAAAGAAGAAGAAATATTTAACACATCAAGCTTTCGCTTACATAACATTGGATAACAATTGCTTTTGAAGAAAAATTCAATTACTTCTTTGATCTGCTTTGATCTCAAAAATGATTTTAACTGCGAGTACTTTAGCACTCGAAATTTATCGTTACTAGAAGTAATGTTATTCTAATCAATAATAATGTGAAAATAGTAATGTTATTCTAATTCTCTTTCTTCCAAAAAGTTTTTACAAGATTTATAATTTCGATACAACATTTCATATGTTGAATTATAAATATTTTCCTTGATTTCAAATTTTTGAAATATTACTTTGATATATATTTTATTAGTTTTCCTCAACAAGTTACAAAAATATATTTTATAATTTTTAACACACAGGAAACTGCATACACTTATAATTATATAGTATTAATGCACATCATTTCTTTTCTCACTATTACTATTTTCTTGTTGTGTTAAATTTTTTTTAAGGATTATATGTTTGCCTTTTTTATGTCTAAAATAAACATCCACAATTATTCGTTTCTTTTACGCGCATTTATAAATTTGTAATAACAATATTAAAAATGAAATAAAATAAATCGTTATTTTTAAAATGTTTAAAAATTAATCTATTTAAAAACTCTTTGTTTCACATTTAAAGGATACATATCTATTTTCATTCAAAAATAAACGAATACCTCTTCCTTATTTCATAATGATATTTAATAAGAGATACAAAATGTTATTTTAATAAGAGATACATAAATATAGAAGTATCATACATAACTAAAAATACTATAACTTTATTTAAAAAAAATACTTATTTTTACTTTTACTCTTAATTACTACTGTGCCCAAAAGTAAGACCTTTTTTTCAAAAATTCTTTATTTATTCTTCCAAATTTATTTTTCGTCTTACAAAGCCAAGCGTCACTCTAACACTAATGAATATTTTGACGTCACATTTCGCACATATGTCAAGAACAATGCCAGCAACCTAAAAAAAGAAAAAAAATTGAAATTTCGTAAACCCTGGAATTTTAAATGGAAAATTTGTCTTACTTTTGGACACAGTTATATATGAAATAAATGAAATAAATGAAATAATAATGAAATAATAACAACGATAAACACTCTAAAAAAATATTTAAATAATTTGATGAAAATAAAAATGACATATATTTTCAAAAGGACTTTATTAAATTTGAAAAGTTACAAAGAATTAAATTTTAATCATGAATGAATTTATCTGTTTACCCTGTTTGATACATACAGATAAAAAATTAATATTACTTAGAATGCCTTAGGAATGATTATTGTAAATGTATATAAAATTTATTAACATGAAAAATGTTCTTTTTTCTAATTAATTAGTGTAAAGCAACTTCTTTTGACATTTATAAACTGGCTTAAAAATCAATCTGACTTTTTTTTTTTTTTTGCCAATGTGTAGTAAACGCAAACCAGAGAAAAAAAATTAATGAATAATGTAGAAAAAAATGTTGAGAAGAGTAAATATTTTACAGCAATAAAAGTGAAAACAATTTTCTTCGTTTTCACTTGAATTAAATAGCTAAAGGGGTATGCATACTTAATATAGAAAGCAATGAATATTAAAATGTTTAGAATCTTAAATAATTTTCAGAATAGAAGCATTGAATAAATTCGATTTTTTTTTGTTCCTTTGAAGAGGTATATTATATTTATGAACAAATGTTCATTAATTTAAAGTTCTTATGGAATATTAAAAACAAAATAAAATTTAATTATATTCATCACTACAAATGTAATTAATAATGATGATCATTGAAATTTGGTTCATCAATTATATTTAATACTAATATGCATATTTTATTTAATATTTAAATTAATTTCCTTGATCTTTTAATATAAAAAAAACGAAATTGTGGAAATTATGTTTGCATATTTTCTAGGGATAGGACAGCAAATGTATTTCAAGCAAGATAGCATGTAATACAGTGTTTTCTATACTATTCATAAAAAAAAAAATATTGCATTTAAGTTTTAGATAAAAAAATAAATAAAATTCCTTTATAAGTTAAAAAAGAATTATCTTAAAATATTTTTTAAAAACGCGTTTATTTTTATTTGTATTTTTGCGAACTCATTTTGATAAAGAAAAAAAAAACTTCATTTAGCTTTTACTCTATCATCAAAGCAGAGATTTTACGAGAAAGGAATAATTTCACAAATCTTCAAGCTTGCAGATGTACATCAAATGGAAGATGCATTTCGACATTGCATTTAAAGTTTTAGCAAATATTGTGTCGAAATTTTCAAGGTCACTAAGAAAATGAGTTATATTCTGTCATTTATGCGATTATTTTAAGTTGGTTTTAAGCAATTTTAAAAATGAAATTGTTATTTCTGGGAACTTAGATCTTAATTTAGAAATTTCCAATTGTCTCAGAAGGCAACATTAGACAAGAAAATAATAATTTTATTTATAACTATTGCTTTGTATCACTAAAAAAAAGTGTTCATTGTTCTTATTAAATGTGCGTACAGCTCTATTTTGACAATCGAGTCGAATGTGCCACATGAAGGAAAAATTACCTCTAGTCTATGTCGCACTTGAAAAGAAAAATTGGTGAACCAATATCAATGATAAAAGCTACAGCTGAGAGTGGACAAACCAAATGTGCTGATCAGAAATGAAGACATAACAAGTAATATATAAAAAAAAAAAAAATTTTTAAAGTCAATTCCTACTTTTTTTCATTATATTGCAGAAAGTCCTTTATAAATAATTTTCATTCATTTTTTTAAGTTTATCTGTGCCATCTATTGGTAGATACATGCAACTTAAATCTAAAAAAAACTAAAATTGATTAATTAAATTTAATTACTGAATTAATATTTGAAAAACTTTATTAACATCCAGTGTAATCCACTACAAGTTCAAAAAAATGTATTTGAACTTGAGTGGATGAATAAAAAAGTATTTTATTAACGATTGAAAATTTGAACAAGATATATATAGGGAGAGTGTGAGCCAATAGAAGGAATTGAAAAAGGGAAGATGTTGCCCATGAGTTGTAATATTTTAAATCATTTGTAGAAAATTCATAGAAAGTGAATCATATTCACTGTAGAATAACCTTTACATTGTTGATAAATTATACCAATAAATGTTGTTGAATTTGTCCAAATTGTGTTATAGAGAAGTTTCCTTATGTGTGTGAATAAAAAATTGTAAAACAGCAATTCGAACAATTAGCAATTAGAAACATCAGCAGAAAACACAATTAGCCATCTGAAGTAGGACAAAGGGCCAGGGACCTGATTTGCCAAGTCTTCTGGACAATATCCCAAGGTGATTGCATTTGAAATGTCCAGCAGATACTGTAGGTGTTTGCTCAACAAATTCCTGCTTATATCAGGAATAGAGCAAACTATGGGTCCATAATCGACCACAGTGACTCTTTCCAAGCAAGGGAACTGCTGCCCGATTGGGCCACTAAAAGATTTATGCCCTTCAGTTTGGCACTCGATTTGTTTGAAAAATGTAGCAAAAGGAAGCTCATTAAAAAACAGCAGGCACATTCTCCACTGTAACAGGCGTTCTACGTGATTTTCTGGTCGGTGAATAGTGTGACGGTCGGTCGATTTTCTTCCATCCAGTGATGGTTACAGTGCCATCACACTCTACTACTTCTAGTTCTTCTAGTGATATTGTAAGTTCAGACGAACTGGAAATAATGCTTTGAATTATATCGTTTGACTAATTGTAGCACACAAAATACATGTGTTACTACAAGATACATAAAAGACAAAAGATACAAAAGGAGATACATGCCTAATAAAAGTTAATACAGGTTCCTGCATAGGAGAATTTTTTTTCCGATTCCATTCCTAGGTTGATATTCAATTTTTTGGCAAAAAAAAGTATAATCTTTTCGTCCATCAAAGAAAAGACCCCACGATTCAATCCAGTTCAAATCAGTTGAATCTATTTACTTTCGTTCTAGCAAAGCGAGCGAAGTGAAAATTGCGAAATATTGGTAAATTTCTATTTTTCGCTAGAACGTAAAATATTAGATTTTTGAGGAAAATTTAATTTACTTAGGTTATTTAATCCATAAAACAAGCATAAGAACTAAAACGTGTTTATTTTAAAAGTTTTAATTAACCGAAAAATATTACAAAAGTTTTAATTATTAAAAATATTAAATCTTTCATAAATTTATGATGCGAAAAGGAAGATATTCAACAATTTCATTTTTTTTTTTCTTATTAAAATAGACAATTTTCTGCAATAAAAAATTCCCCAAAAAATATTTGTTATTTTCTACCCACTCTAATATACCTCTAGTGAAAGTAAAAAATATAATTGAAAACATTCATAGTATGTTATGATGTATTTAATGATAAATAAAATCTTTGTGACAATCTGGTGATTGCCTGTTTAAAACTATTTATTCGAAAATCATTGAAATTTTTCTTATCAAAAATTATAAAATGAATCAATGAATTTTTATATTTGTAAGTCAGATGGAATATATGCCGTTTCGGGAACCACTGGTAGCAAATGGCGCGTTCAGTAGAAGTCTTAGGTTCAAATCCACTGACAGTGTTCATTGCGTTGAGAGATTGTGTGGTAAATTTTATCATCTTGTGTACTTTAAAAAATTTATCAGAAAGTCTTCCTGCCTGGTTATGTTATTACAACACAACATGCTGACTTTTTCTTACTGCTCATCAATAGGTTCTTTTATATTTATAAAACCAGGGGGCCTGATGGCCGTATGGCTAGCGCTCTGGCTTTCGGTACCGCAGGTACCGGGTTCAAATCCCGGCTTTGCCCATGGGTGCTCTAGTAGTTCGGAATCCACTTTAAGGTCCCCTCCTAATAGGATCGTAAAGCACTGCGGGGGCATTGTTACTCCGTGGCTTACCATCAAGTTACACGCGCCCCCTGGGTAATGCAAAGTGAGTAACATCGGCGCAGCCCTTATGACGAAAGATCACGGTCTATCTGCCAGCTGCATTAGAAGAAAAAAAAAAATATATCTATAAAACCGGAACTAGACATATCAAAACTCAACGGAAAAAGATGTAAAAAAAAAATTCTAAGCAATATAAAATTGAAAATTTTATCAAGAATTTGTTAGAAATAATGACTTTGTCTCTTTATTTACATTTTCAAAAACACAAAAATTCATTTATTTTTTTTTTATTGAATTGATTTTTTATTTATTTATTTATTTATTTTTTTTAATGATAAGCCTTAAAAACTTAATTTTTTTTTCATTTCCGAAGTAATATCTAAGGTAACATTGTTTAAAATAGAGTAATTCATCATCTCAAATTAATTTAATTTGTGTCATCATCAATTTAATTTATATTTCCCTCCACCTTATGTATAAATAATTTAAAAAATTTTCCATCTGCCGTTTTTCATTAGGTTTTATAAAGAAATGGCAAAATTTCGAATAAATAAAAAATTTGTAAAGATGAAATTGAACTATATTTTTAATAAAAAAATACATAAAATGTGTATTATCATTACCCAAACTGCCTATTGAAATCGCAGAAATCAGTTGCAGATGCAGTTAACGTATTCCAAGTCCCTTTCTCTTGAAATAATTACCCAGCGGCATTTAGTCTAGACTCGAAACAATCCTTAATTATATCGTTGTCGCCCTTTATTTAAATAAATGCAAATCATTTCATTGTATATCCACAATCTCCCCTGCTTATGACGTAAAAGTTATCCAAACGATTCCTATATAGTAGAACCTTTTCCCAGATCTGGCAACGGGAACAAAAGCCATCGTTCATCTTATCTGGCGTCCCCCAATTTACGATCTTTCGCCGCTCTTGGTGCTGCAACTAGCAGTATCGCTATCGCAGGCACAGAATTCCTCTAGTCGTTTGAGTCCGTGATCTTATCGGACATGGGCCCATTCTGCCCATTAAAGAGAAAAGACCTCGGCTATTGACCATTCCGCCCATTGTTCCCTTTACGAGATCGATTTCTGGAATGTTCTTGGGGAAGGGATGGAAGAAGGGTAAAAGCATGAAATGTTTGGATGGCTTGTCGAATGAGCTTATTCTTTCAATAATTCTTTTCTATCTGTGGATGAAAAAAATTGCAGACATCGTTCTTTGACCCATCTGGGAGATTTCGATCCGTTAGATATAGTACAAAAAAAAACTTTTCTTTTTCTTGTTGTTCAGGATTATATGCTGACCCTGCTTCGCTTCAGTGAAAACATTTTGATCCGAATGCTAGCTTAACGGATAAAAACTGTACTGAATTTTACTTTCCCTTATCATATACTACAGATAAGACACTACCGTATGTCATCGTAGTAAATACGTGTAGGAAGTATAGTGATCTAAGTACTGTCTGATATCAAAAGTTTTTGCAATTATCTGTAAAAAATATCCTTAGCCGATTTATCTTCAGATAATAGAGTTTTTGCATACCGTACGTTAGTTACCGTAGGACGTCCGTTACCTTTTTCTCCCTAGTGCGCATGCTCATAGGAAATTATGTTTCCTATGAGCATGCGCGCTAGGGAAAAAGCTAACGGGCGTCCTACGGTAACTAACGTACGGTATGCATCTCTAATATTAAAATGAAGCCCTATTGTATATTAATAAATAATAATTTTCTATGCATGTGATCAAATGTTATGGTATATTTAAAGATTTTCAGATATAATCACCCCTTCATAAAGTAAGGAAACTTTTTAACGTTTTCTTAACATTAGGAATATAAACAAATTATGTAAAATAAGCATAGCGGTAAATATCCTTCTTCTAAAAAGATTATTTTTATCTATAAAGAATCTTCTTTTATATAAAGATAAAGAACATTTATCCATACCACTCAAACTATATCCATCAATGAAAATATTTTTTCGATAAAGTATTATTAATTATCATCATTCCTCAGAAGCTAAGAAACAGCAATATCAATTGATAATGTTGATTAGCAGAAATCTACTTTCAAAGCACGACATGTGTAGTAAACAATGTCCCTTAATCTATCGGAATAAGTCCGAATCTTCAGTAAGTTGTAGTTAAAAGCTAAATGGAATTGGCAGGCAAATGAGTAGTCAAGAGTCATTTTACCTTTATTTTTGAAATTCAAAAAATTAAGTTCCAGCTTTGCTGGTAGCTGTAGAAGCGAACAATATGTCTGACGACAAGGTAAGATTTCGGGTGTTTGTACTCAGAGTGTGAAGCCGTGACAACAAATCATGGAAAATGTTAAGGTAAGCATTTTGCAAAGCTTAGGAAATGACAAAACCAAGATTGAGTAAGAAGAAAAATATTATGTAAGCGAATTAAGAAAGCGCAAGAAGCTTCGCTTATGAGAAAAATGTGAAAAAAAATTTAAATTTAGTGTGGTAATTAAATTTGGATGGTGAGCAAGCTCTTGATAAATCATAAGTTTAAAAAATTCAAAAATGGCGATTTTGACGTAAGAATTAAAGAACGTGGGATGCTATCAAAAAAGTTTGAAGGCGGCAAATTTCAAGCATTGTTAGATGAGGAAAAGACATGGAAAGAATCGGGAAGATGGGAAAATGTGCTCCACATGAACTGAATAAAAGTCAATAGGAAAAGTGAAACACCACTTGCAAAATGTTGCTCTACAAGTGCAAAACAAAGTTATTTCTTCATCGAATTGATTGTCGATAAAAACTGCATATAATTTGAGAATCCTAAACGTAAAAGGTTATGGTAACACCAGGTGAATCACTGACATCGACTGCAAGGTCAAATCACTATGTACGGAAGTCAATGCGCTGTGTTTGGTGGTATCAGAAGGATGTCATCTATTATGAGCTACTAAAACCTGGCGAAACTGTTAATACTAAACTCTACCGACAACAAATAATCGACTTTAATCCCGCTTTGCTTGAAAAAGGACCAGAATATCAAAAAAGACAACACAAAGTGATTTTGCTTCATGATGATACACCATCACACACAGCAAAACCTAGTCAAGGAAACGATTGAGGCGTTTAGTTGGGAAATACTTCCGCATGGGGCTTAATCACCAGACTTGGCTCCGTCTGATTATCTCTTTTTACATCGATGGGACACGGACTTGATGAGCAGCGTTTTACTTCATACGAAAATACACGAAAATGGTTCGATGATGGTTTGTTTCAAATGAACAAAAGTATATTTGGCGTCGCATTCAGTCAGTCACTGCGTTGCCCTCAGAATTTGGGCACATGAAGGAATCAGAGGGCCAATCATCAATGGTTCAAATTGAATTGGGGGGAAAAAAATAATTACTGAACAAAAAGTTTGCATCTGGTTTCATTTTATTTTTTAATTTCTGGATATCGGAATAACTGCAATTTTACCCACGATAGAGACTTATTATTTTCTATTGTCAATTTTCGTGTATTATAGTTTTTAGTATTAAAGAATGCAAAGAAATGAACCACCTGATGTGAGGTAGAAAAGCAACTTTATAGTATACGTGGATAATAAATGGATAATCTCTTCAAATTGGTTTAGGCTGATGGAAGTTAACACTTGAGTGTCGTTTTTAGAAAATATCTCAGATATTAAATAATTTGACATGAAAAGTAGGGTGGTCGATTATTATTGAAACTACCCTAGAAAAAAATTAACTTCTAATAGGAAGGACCAAAAGACTCATCATAAATATGCCAACAGTTTATTAAGTTTATAGGTCATTTTCTCAGGAAAAATATCTTAGCTTTTTGAAAATCAACCTCATAACCCCACTAGCACATTATACTGCTCTGTGACTTAACATTCTAATTCTAACTCTTCTTCCCTATCGAGGAATCCTAATGTGTTATACAGTACGGACCACAACAATACATAATATTAATTTTATCAAGTAACACTTAATCGCATTAATACTATAAGACCCTAAGTTCCAAGTAACATACACTTCTTAAAATTGAAAATAGCATTATACAATATCTGGGCACAAAGATCTAAATTATATGGGCATAAAGGCTGATTAACTATCAAATATAAAGACCAGAACAGCTATTAATATTCATTATCACCTCTATTGTTGTAGCAAAAGCTACATATACCACTTTGTTCCTGAGCACATCTTGTATCTCATCCCTTCTGTGTTCCATTCTACTCAATGGTCCATAAAGGTTTTGTTAACCCACGGGTCAACTGCCAACTGACCATCGGACGAAGCTTAATCCAAGATATCCGCTGTGTAACAGATAAGGGAGTCTGCCAGTGATGATGAACATCGTAAACGCTGTAATCTCTTCCTTTCTGGGCTACATGATTCCGCGCCATTATTGTGAGATACAGCAGTGTTCTCTTTTTCGTCGCCATCTTGTTTAATGCTACAACAATTGGCGACAAAACTATGCGGGAAGCTGATTCATTTAAGCAAAGTGAAGTAAAGCAGTTTATGTATTTAGTGTACATTTTTAGTATTTTCAAAGATTATTTTTAATAAAGAATGCATTTATAATAATTAGAAACAGCTCATAAAAATAATTGTGTCGTTATTAATCTATATGAGTGGAAGATTTATATGTGGTTAATGAGAATTGCACGCCAGTTGTTTCTATATTTTTCACCAACACATCGTGATAGTTAAATATATATACACATATTTTTTTAATTTAACTAATATGATTACATATTATACACAGCCTTTTAGATGCTTTTTAATGTATGCATACAATGTAAAAATATAACTAAATAAAAAAATAATAATTATTTTAGAATTTTGATATTACAAATTAAAATGGAATAAAAATGCAAAAATAAAAAGCATAGCATTTAATAGAAACCTTTCAAATTTATCACATAATAGTTAAATATGTTCGCAGCAATTCTGTGAGATGTTGATTGGTAATCTGTACCACGTTTATGAATCTCAGTGAGGAGTACAAAAAAAACCACACCAATAAATTGCAACAAATATTGATATTAAACCACGAGAAGTATGGATAATTTAATATTGATATTAGACAACGAGAAGTATGGATAATTTAATATTAATATTAGACAAAGAGATGTACGGATAATTTAATACTAATATTACACAACGAGAAGTATGGATAATTTAATATTAATATTAGACAACGAGATTTAAGGATAATTTAATATTAATATTAGACAACGAGATGTATATATAATTTAATATTAATATTAGACAACTAGAAGTATGTATGATTTAATATTAATAGTAGGCAAAGAGAAGTATAGATCAATTATTGTTTCGCATTTCTAAAATTCATTTATTCATTGGTAATGGTTTATCCCCTTTCATCTATTATTTTTCAATCACTTTTCCAACACGTGTTATTTTAGAAATTTGAAAACTTATCTTCAATGATATCACAACTAAATGGGTTCACAAATATGTAAATCTAAATTTAAAACTTTTAAATCTATGGTTTTTTTTAATCTAGCTATAAAATTTTATGTTTTAATCTAATTATCTTTTTAATCAACGATGTTTTTAATCCACTCTAATGAAGATACAACATGAAAAAAAAATTAAATTATGTCATTCATCATACTTAAATAATAATTATAAAAAAAATGTAAATAATAATAAAAATAGAAAATGTATAAAAACATTATTTAACTAAAAAGGATTCAGTGAAAAAGTTCTGAAAAATAAAAATTACAAATTTCAGTTTTTAATGTGAGCTACACTTAATTAAAAAAGAGCAACATGTGTGAACCATTGATCTATACGTTATAAATTTTTGTTTAATTTAAATTATGTAATAACCAACACGTTAATCATTTCAAACTTCCTAATTTTTTATACAGATTTATATTTTAATAAAAACTTACAAGATAAAACTTTAGATAAAATTTGATGTAATTTGAGAATTATTGACGAAACTTATTTTGGTGATTTTCTTTTACGTATGAATTTAAAGTCAAATAAAATTAAACTAATCATTATTTCTCTCTCATTATTTATAGTAAGAATGATTTTTTTCAATATTACAAAAAATGTTTTAAAATCATATTCTAATCAGAAATATTATCTTTCATAAAATAAGTTATAGCCGCATATCTGGAATTTTTGTTATAAAAATCTTATTTATTTATGTTCTGATTATAACTTTTATCTTAAAAAGTTACTCTTATCCATATTTATTTTATTTTTATATTAATATAAATGGTTCAATTTTAAAAGCTGAAAAATAACATTAAGTGCATACTAATTTCTTTATTTTTGATAATAAAATTTAAATTATATACAAATCAGTATTTCAAGTTTAGTGAATGAACTGAATAAATAAAATCATTAAACTTAAACAGATTTAAAATAAAATTTAAAAGTTTAAAATTGTATTTAGCTTAAAAATATTTCATATTCCCAGAAAAGAAATTTTTTTACTTGCTTTCTATATCGATTAACAAAAAACGTCAAAATAAATTTCACGTCAAAATAAATTTCAGATTTTTGAACCCATAATTCCAAAATATTGTTTACTTTGCTTATGTTTTATTGTTTTGTTATGTTGTATTTTTTATTGTTTATGCTATATATATTGCATATACATATATATATATACGTATATTATTGATTATATTATATATTACAGATAATTTATTGTTTACATTATGCATTATATTATATTCTTTTATTGTTTTGTTATATTTTTCTTAAAATATAATAAAATTAAAACTATTTAACAAATTATAAATAATAATAATAATATTTAACAAATTATAAATTTTGAATAATAAATATTATTTATATATTAATAATAATTTATAATAAATGAATAATCCTCATCAAAACATTAATTAAATTTTTGTAAAAATATTTTGCATTTTATCTATAAACACACAATTTGTCGTCTTTAAATTAAAAAAAGAAATTAAAAGTGAATTTAATGTTTCTCCTTTTCTTTATATCAAATGATCTTTATAAGCTCAGTCATAATCAAATTCTAACTAGTCTATAAAATAAATAATAAATAAATTAAATTAAAATGATGTTAAATATACACAAAATTTCAAAATTTTATTTTGCATTAAAGTATACAAAATAATAAAAGCATTCATTAAATAAAGAATTTTTGAACATGCTAGAATAAATTTATTTGCTTAAAATATACAAAAGCATAAATAAATTCAACTTAACACATGCAACATTTTAAAAAAAAAAAGTCATTGTATTCTCTTAGAAAATTTGTTTCAACTGTTTGAAAGTTGCACATCGTGTTTCCTTTTCTTATTAAAAACTAGTTCTTCCTTTCCTTTTTCTAAGTATTTGTTGTTTAAATAATTAAGTTAATTGTCATTTAAACAAACACGAGTCACACTTTCTTGTTATAAATAAAAGAACAATATTTGTGTCTTACTTATGTTTCTCTGTATAATAAATTAATAGTTTAAAAAAACTAAAAAACACGCTTTTAGAGTTAATCAAACGAAAAAGTAAAAAATCATTGTTAACATAAGACTAAAATGACTGACGAGAAAATGAATCTCACTGTTCTAAAAGCGCTGTTAACAATTTTTTTTTACTTTTTCGTTTGATTAACTCTAAAAGCGTGTTTTTTAGTTTTTTAAACTATTAATTTATTTTTTACTTTTTAGTTTGATTAAAAGCATGTTTGATAAAAGCGTTGTACGCCGATCAAGATGACTTTTCAAAGGCTGTGTGTTTTAATCACTAATCCCGGCGATCCTAATCATGATGAGATAATACACTTACTAAAAATATTTTATTATCGTCGGTCCTTGATAAGTCTACAACGTTTAAATTAAATCTGATCACTTAAAGTAGGGCAAAAATCGAGCCTAAAGAGTCAGTTACAAACAAACAAACATACAGGTGAAACTAATAAAAGCGTATTGAAAATATACCTCCTTTCCTTTAAACTGAAGGCATAAACAAAAAGAATATAATTTTTTTGAGAAGTAAACAATGTAACAGAACACAATGTAACAATTTACACAATGTAACAGAACACAATGTAACAATTTACACAATGTAACAGAAAGTACTTACAATTTCTCCTTTTTTATGGTACCAATATTAAAAACATTAATATAATTATTGTTCACTAGTCTAAATTATAAATTATTACTCAGATATATAAAAATTCAGCATTACCCAGATTGTATCATGGAGGGAAGGGTAACTGTTTTTAAATTGGAATCAATATTCACCTGGATGACACTTATTAGAGAAAAAGTTTCTATTCTCCTTTCGGAACCCAATAAAAGGATTTTCAAGAATGCAAAAATGATGCAAGAATGCAAGATGACACTTATTAGAGAAAAAGTTTCTATTCTCCTTTCGGAACCCAATAAAAGGATTTTCAAGAATGCAAATGATGCAAGAATACAAGATGACACTTATTAGAGAAAAAGTAACAATTCTCCTTTCGGAACCCAAATAAAAGGATTTTCAAGAATGCAAATGATGCAAGAATGCAAGATGACACTTATTAGAGAAAAAGTTTCTATTCTCCTTTCGGAACCCAATAAAAAGATTTTCAAGAATGCAAATGATGCAAGAATTTCAAGATGACACTTATTAGAGAAAAAGTTTCTATTCTCCTTTCATGGAACCCAATAAAAGGATTTTCAAGAATGCAAATGATGCAAGAATACAAGATGACACTTATTAGAGAAAAAGTTTCTATTCTCCTTTCGGAACCCAATAAAAGGATTTTCAAGAATGCAAATGATGCAAGAATACAAGATGACACTTATTAGAAAAAGTTTCTATTCTCCTTTTCGGAACCCAATAAAAGGATTTTCAAGAATGCAAATGATGCAAGAATACAAGATGACACTTATTTGAGAAAAAGTTTCTATTCTCCTTTGAACCCAATAAAAGGATTTTCAAGAATGCAAATGATGCAAGAATGCAAGATGACACTTATTAGAGAAAAAGTTTCTATTTTCCTTTCGGAACCCAATAAAAGGATTTTCAAGAATGCAATGTATTGTGCCTATTCTGGGAATAGGAATATGACTGAATTACCAACTTTTCATAGAACTTCAAAAGCTATGGTTTCTTTTCTTTTGTTGCAAAAATCAAATCCACAATGCTTTTACGCCATATTTTTTTTTTTACATTTTAGAGTATTTATTTTTATGGTACCAGTATTAAAACATTAATATAATCGTTGTTCACAAGTCTAAATAATAAATCACTATTAGATATATAGCAAATTCAGCATTACCCAGATTGTGCCATGAAGGAAAGGGAACAGTTTTATATTGGAATGATTATTTCCCCGGATATGATTGATATTAGAGAGAAAAATTTGCATTCTCCTTTCTGAAACCAATGAAAAGACTTCCAGACCTACAATTGTATTGTGCCTATTCCAATCATAGGCATAGGGATAACAGGAATAACATCTTTCTCATGGAACTTGAAAAGCTATAGTTTGTTTTCTTTGTTGCAAAAAATCAAATTCAGAACCTTTTTTTTACATCATGCTTTCTTTTTACTTTTTTTTCGAGTATTTCTTTTTATGGTACTAGTATTAAAACATTAGTATAATTCAGTCCATAAGTCTAAATTATAAATTACTACTTTATATGGCAAATTTCAATTATTACCCAGGTTGTCTCAGGGTAGGGGCATTGTTTTTAAATTGAATGAATATTCTATTTGATGATATTAGAGAGAAAGTTTTCATTCTATTTCCTGAACCCAATGAAAAGGACTTCCAAGCATGAAAATATATCGACTATAGGCATAGGGACAACAGGAATTACCAGTTTCCTTGAAAATTTCAATAGTCACGGTCTCTTTTTCAATGCTGTAAAAATCAAATTTTGAAACAGGCCTTAAATTAACGTAAAGATTCTTTGTAAAAGTCACAATATATATGTATATATATATACACACACACACATTTTTTGGAGACTGATGGCCGAGTGGCTAGCGCTCTGGCTACACCACAGGTTTTGAATTCGTATGATTCACAGAGCATTGTAGGGGTAATGTCACTCGCGTCCGTAGCATATCTTCAAGCTATACATGCCCCCTGGATAGCGTTAAATGAGTAAAAGCAGTGCAGCCCTTTGCTTATAGCATCAAGGTTAACTGTCTCTGCATTTCCAGCTGAATTAGAACAACAATAACACACACACACACACACACACATATATATATATATATATATATATATAATAAGGTCCATTAATGTCCTATTAAAACGTTTCGAATTTTCAATGATTTAAACTAAACGAACTTAAAAATGTAAAACAATTTACCTTCAAGTCACTACTATCATGTGTTAAGAATAAATAAAGGCAACATTTTTAAACACTGCATCACAAATGGTTCTGCTCAAAATGAACCAATCATCAAAATAACCATATTTAAATTAGATACACGCTATTGCATTACCCAAAACAGTTAATTTTAGCTTTTTAAAACTTTTTACATCATTATTTTCTTTTTTTTTTTCGAGTATTTCTTATTTAGAAATTTGAGACACACAAACATTTGTAGTAAAATCTTGAACCAAATTTTAAATTGAAGTAAAAGATTCTTTGCGGAAATTAGTCTTTAAAAATAATTATAATGTTTATTTTAATTTTGCTAATTATTCCATACTTTATTATTAAGAGTCCGTGAATTTTATATTAAAATATTTTGGAATTTTTAAGGACTTAAACCAAATGAACTGAAAATGAGAACAGTTTACCTTAAAATCTTTATCATGTGTTAAATGTAGAAAAAGACCAAATAAAGGCAACAATTTAAAAATTTGCATGACAAATGGTTCTGCTCAAAATATTACAAAAATCATAAATCAACCTGACATTCCTATATACATATATTTAAATTAGATACACACTATTTTAATGCCCAAAACAATTTATTTTAGCTTTTTAAAACTTTTACATAATTTTCTTTCTTTTTTCGAGTATTTCTTATTTAGAAATTCGAGACACACATACATTCTTACAAACAAACGAAAGAATAATGTTTGTGTCTTACCTCTCCCTTTTGTAAAAATACACCTTCAGGTTGACGGCAAGAAGAAAAGAAAAAAAAAAAAAAAAAGAAAATAGTTTTTGAGAAACAAATAAAACTTCCTAGCTGTACCTTTGAGAGAACCCACTATGTCACTACGGGACACGACATTTATCTTCAGAATTCCAAAGAAATTTTCTTTCTTTTTATTTCTCTTCTTTCTTTTAAGAAAAACTAAAAATTCTTCCACAACTAGCCTTGTGATATTCTAATGTAATAAAGAAGTGAATTTAATTAAAGTTGGAAGATAGAAAGTTTTGAAGGAGGGTGGGTTGAAATCCCAAGGTACGTGTATCTTACATTCTAATGGCGACTTGAATTCTTGTTCTATGTTACGTGGCATGTAGAATTAATTCGTGATATAGTTTAGAAATAAGGCTTACGAACTACTTTCTTAAACGTCGTGTTCTAATTAGTGTTATATGAAACAATTTGAGAATTAATTAAAATATTATTGTTTTTATTTATGTAAAGTAGTAAAATTTTGTGGTACATAAATTATATCAATTTTTTCTGAAATGAGTTTTATTTTTATTAACTAATAAAAATTAATCATTGCAAAAATCATTAATTTTAATATTTTTTTTTGTTACGTAAAGGGATTTATGGTGTATATCTTTGTTTGTGAAATATATTTTATTCATAACACATACTATTATAATTTATTAACTAACAAGATAAAACACGTGTAAAGCTCGACACATTAATGTTTCAGTTTATTTTTCTGGCACCTTCATTTTTATTTTATTTATTTACTCATCAGAATTGGCAATAAAAATTTTGAATTACAGCGGTAAAAAGTCTTGGGAAATGAAATAAACTATCAATTCTTTAAGAGTTAATTTTGAACAATTTATTAAAAAGCAAATTTTGTTTTTAAATTAATTATAGGATAAAAATTGTTATTATTGATTTCATATTATTAATTTTAATTTTAAACAATGAATCCATTATTTTGTTTATTTTATATTTTATATTTGTTTATTTTATATATTATATTATTTTTTATATATATAAGGTAAAAAATAATCAGTGGATTGATTATTTTTTATTCAACTTCATTGATCAATCGTCCCATACTTTACTTTAAAAGATACTTTACTTTACTTTATGATATCCATTATTGTAATTTTTATAATCAACAAGTTGACACATATGTAAAGTACCAAACATTTATGTTTTAGTTTGCTTAATTATTTTTGCGATATTTACTTTTATTTTATTTATTTACCCATCAGAATTTGTCATAAAAATTTTGAAATACAGCGTTGAGAAACGGAGAAAGGAAATAAGTTATCAAATCTTTAATGATTTAATTAAAACAATTTATTAAAATACAAAATTTATTTTTAAATAATTTTTGGATAAAATTATTGTTGATTTGAAACTATTTATTTTAATTCTAAATAATGAATCACTAATTTTTGTTTATTTTACATAGTTGATCCATTGATCATTTTTATTCAACTTCATGAATTAATGGATAATTTTTATTTTATTTAATGAATCAAATGATTATTTTTATTCTATTTCATGTATCAATTGATAATTTTTATTTTACATAATGGAATCCAATGAGTATTTTTATTATTGATTGGATATTATTTTTTTAATTCTATATAATGAATCAATTATTTTTTTTATTGATATAAATATCAAATATCAAATAAAATATTTTGATATTATTCATAATTTTTATCTTGGGCAACTTCATGTATCAATGATAACCATAATGGATCATTTTTATTCTATTTCAGGAATCAATTGATGATTTTCATATTACATAATGAATTCAATGATTATTTATATTCTACTTCTTGAATCAAATGATAATATGTGTTTTACATAATAAATTCAATTATTATTTTTACTCTTCAAAGTAAAATGTTAACCGAACTTCAACCAAATACTTGAAATATTAATGCAATTTTAATCTATCAAATGCATAAAATATTTATCAAATAAAGAAAATGTTATCAATACTATCTTATGTAAGCATATACAGTACAGTTTTCAGAAAATTAATCGCAAAAATTTAAAAACTTTTATTTGAAATAAGTAAAATGGCAAGAGGTAAAATGAACATTTATACGTCCAGATTAATCTATGATGTTTGATATAGAAAAATCCTTGAGATAACTCGCACTTTTTTTTTATTAAAAATATAATTGAAATTTTCTTAGGTAGGTAAACCACAAATGCAAAGAGTTCATACAAAAATCGCCACACGTTTTTTGTTTTTCGTAAGTTGTAAATGAAATCAATTACATCAGTGGGAAATAAATTTTTGTACATTTATATATTAATTTTGCACCATGCATTAAACCACGAACCATGTGACAAATATTATAAATAAGAAATTTTTCCAGGTATAAATATTCAATGAACTAAAATTAGTAGGAAACTTTAAATAAATAATTTTCCCATCAGAAATTATTAAATATAAATTAATACTATAACATTATTAATAATAAAATATGTTTTCCCCTTATAATTTTAGTTTTACTTTTTATAAGAATGATTATATTATGAAATATAATTATATTCCTTTTGGTAATTTATAGAGGTAAATTTATTAAAAATTTTTAAAATTCTTAATACAAAATAAAACAAATCATTCAACAAATAAGCATTCATAAGACATATTATATATTTGTAGCCATGGTTTCTCATACACATTGACAAGAACGCCTCCCTTGTGGGGTACAGGGAGAAAAAAATTGCTGGCCTTGAGATCTCATCCGGCAGGACCTACAGCGCAACCCTGTGCTTCTGCTGAGAAACATTTAGTTTACATTCTCTCACATGGAGAAAAATATATTTAACACAACCCAGCGTATTAGTAGGCCTCAAGACTCTCACCCAGAGATGAAATATATTTAGTGCAACACTGCACTTCTTTACGCACCCTACGTTTAACCGTGAATTCCGCCTCAATGTGGAGTGCTTTCAATGTAACTGTAATTATCATTCTTTTACTTTAAATTCTGTGTTAAATATTGTATGTCTGTAATTGTATATGTGTGGTGTTCGTGTGTGTAAATAAAATGTGAGTTTTCAACCCTATCTCAACTCAACTACACACAGATAAAATCTGGTTGTCCACCCTGCACACTACATATTTATATTTTGTTATTGCTCAAATAAGGATAATAGAATTATTGTATTGATTTAACCGTGCTTCTTCCTACGCACTCAAAGAACCGTGCTTTTTCCCTGTGGTGTTCAGGAGAAATGTTCAGCAGGCCTCGAGACTCATCCGAGAGAAAGTGCAGCGCAACCGGCACTGCCACTGAGAAACGTTTAGGACAGTGGAATCGCACGCTTCTGTTGAGAAAGGTTTAATTTAAAATCTCTCATTCCGAGAGAAAATATATTTAGCACAAACAATTCTATGTATTAGTTGGCCTACAGACTCACCCGGGTAGTAATATCCTATGCAAAACCTAAGTATCTGGTTTTCGGCTTAGAATTGGAATCCTTCGACGAATGAATAATTATAAGTTGTTAAATATTGTACATCGCTAATTATATGTGTGCGTTTATAAATAAAGCTGTGAGTTTTCAATCCTGCGTCTCAAATCTCGACCGGCATCAAACCCAGTTGCAACCAACTGCACAAACCGACAACACTGCACTATAATTTTATTTGTTTACATATTAGATGATAAGGATTAATTTTAACTTTAAATAATCCTAAATATTGTTTGTGTACCACAAAACATGTTTGACAATTGTATTTAATTAAATAAAAATATTTTCTTAAAATACCGGTATTTTCATTACAGCATACTTTTGCGCAATACATTACGCAGACAGTTAAAATTAAAAAAAAAAAAAAAAAAAATATCTTATCTAATTTCAAATATTCGTTTTCCTAAAACATTCAACGAAATGAACTTAAATTAAACAGAAAAACTAGAAACAAACATTTAAATGTGAAAAATGAATTTCCGAAATAACTTTCACTGATTTAAAAACAATTTTTTTTTTCGTTTACCTTTATCACAAAAATCTCATTCTAGTGTACTCTTTTCCAAATCGTAGAAAATTAAATTAGCTGTCGGGCTATTTTTGTTTACGATAAAAATAACTTTAACTCGAGCCACTAAAAGAGATGCACAATCTTCTGTTCAAATTCTCTTACGTTATTTCGAGTTTTAAAAAAAATGCAGCTCCATTTAAAAGTAATCACGCCGTGTTTGTTCCATGTAATATAACACGCTAATTTTATTAGCTTCTATGTTTGCTTTTCTTAATGATGGTATCTCAACTTTATGTGGAAAAAAATCATTGTAATCTCAAAAGGAGCAGTAGCGCTATAATTTAAGTAAATGTAATTAGCTGGCGTTCTTTTGCAAAATATTTTGTGGAGAACTTTTTCAGGTTCTTTTTTTTTTATTTGAAGGGTTTCTCTGTTCGATCTCATTCGAGAGAAATGGGATTCCCTTTACTTTGCGAAAGCGTAAATATTTAACGCTCAGATTAAACACTTTGCGCCATCTTTTAAGAACACTGTAATGCTCATATCATTTAATGTTAGCAGTACAGTGTCAAGCTATATTGAATATTATGATTCTATTCTATAGCGAATTACTTTAAAATACATATAATTACTAAATGTATAAATATTTGAAAATTCTTCAGAAAAGAAATTAAAAATTATTATCTTTTTTTTTTTTTTTCGCGCAAAAAAACATATTATATTCAATTTAAAATGAATGTGTTACTTTATTAAACTTTTATTAATATATTTACCAAAGATTGAGTTTAGTAAGTTTAACAAAATTGATTAACGAAATTGTATAATCTGTTCTATATTTCACCATTTTCATATTCTGAATCCATTGATACCATTTTTGATACCATTTGATATTCTGAATCCATTGATACCGTTTGATTTTCTGAATCCATTGATACCATTTCTGATACCAGTTGATATTCTGAATCCATTGATACCATTTCTGATACCAGTTGATATTCTGAATCCATTGATACCAGTTGATATTCTGAATCCATTGATACCATTTGATATTCTGAATCCATTGATACCATTTGATATTCTGAATCCATTGATACATTTCTGATACCCATTTGAATCCATTGATACCATTTTGATACCAGTTGATATTCTGAATCCATTGATACCATTTCTGATACCAGTTGATATTCTGAATCCATTGATAGTTGATATTCTGAATCTAAATTCTGAATACATACATTTCTGTTACCATTTGAATATTTGACCATTTGGATATAGAACTATAAATATCTAAATATCCAAGTTCAGATAGATCCAAATGGTTATTCAGGGAATCATTTTAATTGAATGTGAAAAACGCTTCATTTTTTATTAGCTTCTATGTTTGCTTTTCTTTTATTGATGGTATCTCAACTTATGTAGAAAAAATCACTGTAATCTCAAAAAGGAGCAGTAGTGCTGTAATTTAAGTAAAATGTAATTAGCTGGCGTTCTTTTGTAAAATATTTGCGGAGAACTTTTCAGGTTTTTTTTTTTTTTTTTTTTTTAAGGGGGATTCTCTGTTCGATCGCATTTGGAGAAAAATGGGATTCCCTTACTTTGCGAAAGCGTAAATATTTAAACACTCACATTAAACACTTTGCGCCATCTTTTAAGAACAATGTAAGATTCATATAATTTAATGTATACAGTGTCAAGGAAGATTATGATTCTATTGAATAAGGAACTACTTTTAAATACATATAATTACTAAACGTATAAATGTTTGAAAATTCCTCAGAAAAGAAATTAAAAATTATTTTTTTTTTTGCAAAAAACTATATTCGATTTAAATGATTGTATTTTGTAGTATTTTATTTATCTCTTATTAAGACGTTATTTACTTGACTTTTATTTACTTAACGTTCGATTTTAGTAAGATTAGCTAAATTCATTATTGAACTTGCAGAATATGTTTTGTATATTTAGATATTTATAATTCAGATAGATCCAAAAGATCTAATATTACATGTAATCATTTTAATTGAATGTGAAAAGATATTTGAAATAATTTGAAAACGTTAATTAGATCTATTTCTCCTTATTATCTTAAATAAATTATTTTAAGCTTTGAACTATAAAGACTACAAATTTTGAAATGAATTTAGTAAAATATGAATTAGATTTAGCCTAATTTTTCTATGATTAGTGATTTATCAGAATACATAATTTTAAAAACACTCATTATCTTAGTTCATTATCGAAATTGCAGAATACATTCTATATTTAGATATTCATAGTTCAGACAGATCCAAATGGTCAAACACTACAGGGAATCATTTTACTTAAATGTGAAAAGATATTTTAAATAATTTGAAAACATTAATTTGATCTGTTTCTCAGTATTATCTTAAATAAAAAGTTTTAAGCTTTGAACTACAAAGGCAGATAATTTTGAAATGAATTGAGTAAAAGTATGAACTAGATTTATTCAAATTATTCATGATTAAAGATTTATTATAATACATAACTTTTAAAAACTTCATTGATTATTCAGCGGGATTTCCTTAAAATAGTAATAGTGCAATACTTAATCTAAATACATTTTTTAAGTTCGATAATTTGTTTTAAATATTTTAAGGAAATTCCTCTGAATAATCAATAAGGTTTTTTAGAGTTATGTATTATAATAAATCAATAACTTTAAAATTATGGTATGAAAACCAACAAACAAAACTAACAAACGAAACAAAACCAACTAGCATAAAATATATGGTATGAAAACCAATAAACATTATCTAACGGAAGAAAAATGTTTCATTTCATGCAAAAATGAACTTCAATGTCATATAAAAAAATTAACAAACATCTTCAGTCTGACGTGCTCTTTATATTCATTGTGGGATAAAATAAGGCAAGCAATAACGAAAAAAGTAATAAAAAAAATTGATTGAATCAAGGAAAAAAAAAATACTTTGAATGAAATTAAATTAAGCTAAAATTGACAGTATGTCAACAAATGCTTTCAGAAAGACTGGCAAAAATTAAATATTTCAATATTACTTCTGCAAGATATAAAAGATTTATCATTAGAACTATTCAATATTCTTCTTACATTTTTTAAAAACATGTTGATGGAAAAAAAAGGATAACTATGAAATTTAAGTATCAAAATTGATTTACTTAAATTAATTAATTTTTATTATAAAAAAAAAAAAAAAAGATTAAATGTCAGTTTCAATGAATGCTTCTTTTATGTTTGCAGAAGTAGTACAAAAATAAATGATATGAATGTTTGATCTTTCTGAAACATTTAGTTTAATGGATTTATTACTTATAGTGTTTACCACAAACGACCATTTTATATTTAGCATTAAATTTATCTAGCTTGTTTAAATACAATGAAACTAATTAATTTTGTAGTAATATAGTTTAGAAGTTAAAAATGTATAATATTAACACCAAAATAACTATAAGAAAAAAATCGTTTCTATAAAGCTACGCTCAAATTAAAACCTTTCACAGAATGCTTATTATTCTAGAAAGTAGCAATTTTTAGACTTTAAATACAAGCCCTGTTGACACCTTGACCGAGCAAGCAATCGTCATTTGGAAAGTCTTAAACAATATGATACGCTATATGATTACTTGATATTTGATCAAAAAACCTACACCAACAGTTATTCTTTTTCAAAAGAAACCGAATGCATTTCGATTTCCATCCAAACTGCAACAGACCAATTTGACACAGGGCACTCAAAACTTTCCAACACTTGTCAGCAGCAGCAGTTTAAGCCGTTTCTACTTTAGCGAGATAAAGTTTTAAGAACCGCATACCAATGGATGCCAAACCCTTTTGCTGCAGCTATGTATTATTATTACTCTAGAATCTCATTTGTTCCAACTTCGTTTCACTCTTTTAAAATATATAGAGTAAAAGTAAATTGGTTATATAAATTTAAGCAAATTGGTTTTAAACTTAATAATTAATATTAAGCAAATTAGTTATTATTAATACTACTTTATTGAAATGAAATAGATATATGCTTTTCATTGTGTATGAACACACTAAAGTTTTTGAGAATGAAAGAACCGATTTATTAGCAGTGCTTTTAATTTGACAATCTGCTTGGAAGTAGAATTCCAAAATGCCACTGAAAAACACTTGAAATAAAAAAAATGATCCACAAATGGAAAGAGTGGTGTGCATCTTTAAGATCAAGCCACAAGAAGAAATGTGTTCCCTCTGTGAAGAAAAAAAAATTCAAACGTCTTTTATTCTGTAATTTCAAAATGATTCACTTTTTATCAAGTCATTGAAATTTTTATGATTTATGTTTGCTTGTTTCTAGATTCCATTTCAAATCAAGTAATTTGTGTAGTTTATTGTTGCAGAGGTGCAAAACGTGGATCATACTGTCTTTAAATATACTCATGTCGAAAACATTAGAAAGATTCTCAAGCATAAGCAAAATCTACAAATTCTTAAGAGACACTAATCTGTTGCTCTTATGCCATTTGTAAAAACGAAACTCATCTTTTACGCTTTTGTCAAATTTGTGAATTCAATAATGATTAATATGAACAATTGCACTTAATTTATTTGTATATTGCAACTTAATATAATATAACAACGTGTATATTGCAACATTTTCTTTAAATTACTACAATTTTTTTTTTTTCCACATTTTTTTGTATGTTAGTTTATATGCTCTTTTATTATTTTTATTTTATTATAGTTATATGTTTTGTGAAGTTTTTTCAATCCATTTTTACTTCCCATGTGAAAAAAAAAATTTGAGAAATGTTAATTACTTTAGTTGTTTTCGTGTGGTACATAAGAAGATTGCCTATGGTTAAAATTAGCATTAGTTATATGCTTACTAATTATCTTAAAATGTATGTTGTCTGCTTAAAGAGTTAATTAAAATACTTTTGGGCAGAAATTTTTCTAAAAAAATTATCACTATATTAAAAATATACCTAAATTTGTTACTGTTTATAGTTAAGTGAAGACTTTATAAGTACGCTACAGAATATTTTAAAAATTAACTAATTAAACATAAGTATTTTTATTCATATGCAGATTAAATTACTAAATTATTTTTAAGTAAAAAATAATAAAACAAATTGAGTTAGTAGCAGCTTTTTAGAATAGTAGAATTAAGAATCGGTTTTAGAATCGGTAGTAGAATTAGGTTAGTAGAATTATTAGAATGAAAGAATTTTAAAAAAATTTGTTTTTATGAAAGTAAAAATGAAAAAAAAAAAAATTAGGTGCGTTAAAAATTAATGATTATTGAAATATATTATTCATAAAATTATTATGCTGAATTAATTTATTTCCTTAAAATTATAAAAGTTTTTAAATTAAAAACATATTTGTTTAAAGAAAAGGCTAATTAAACATTTAATAACGTTAATTCATGCAAAATTCTAAACTAAATCATCATTAATGAAATACGGAAATATATAGTAACAGAATTATAGTTATTTTCTTGTGGTAAAAATAAGTATAAATGGCTAAATTAACTAAGTTCTACTAAAAATAGTAAAATAAATAATAAAATGATGATAATAAAGAATTAAAATTTAAATAAACATTCATCTGGTACTATGCAAGAATTTTCCCATTATAACATTCAAAATACTTACTATCAAAACATTTATGGTTATTTTCAACTAATTATATCTTCACTAGCTAGAGTATTTATTTTTTTCCTATTAAATATTGTAATAGTGTACTAAAATTTTATTTAATTTTTATCGTATTAAAGATTCCATTAGATTATTAATTTTTCTTTTACTGGAAATAAAATTAAATTTCCACTAAGAAGAATTAAAATCTTTTCAAAATAATCAGTCATTTTTAACAATTGTTTTGTTTTATTTTTCATTAAATATTCTATTGAGAACTAACTATATAATAAATTTGAAACATTTTGCTTTTCGAAGAAACAATTGGATGATTTCAAGAATCTGATAATGATTCGGAAAAACAAGAAAATATTATTAAAAACCATCACTCATTAAAATTCGATTATAAATAGATTTATTCATCATTTCTTATTTTGAAATTTTCATAAAAATATTCAAATTTAATTCCTCAGAGACGATTTTCCAGATTGCCTGTCCATTCACATCTACAAAATTCTCTACGAATTGCTGTACATTTTTATCATCAATAATATGGTCAAAATCAAAAGAGTCACTTCAAAAGTTTGTGTAAATAGACTAAGCACTTCATCTATTGAAGAATTCCAAGTGAAATTCTGAAATATTACTTATGAAATATTTTTTATTAACAGCTTGTATAGGTTTGGTTTAGTTTATCGCTCTACGAGTCATTTTGTGCACACTTTAGGCAACTTAGACAGGGACCTACAGTTTAACGAGGATTCCGAACCACTAACAAACATCCATATCACTGCCAGAATTCGAACCTGAAACCTGTGGTACCAAAGACCAGAGGGCTAGCCATTTAGCCATCAGGCCACTAAACAGCCTATATAAGACTAAGTTTGCATTACATTTTTTATATAACTCATTTATTATCATTGATTGTAATATTGTGTTTATCTTTATTTATAGGCTTTTTTAAGTATATTCATCTAACTATTTTAAATATTACTGCTTAAGTATAAATATTACAGCCGTTTTTATACTCTTTATGGTATAACAAAAAATTACAAAAATAAACGAACTCTTAAGAGCTCTTTATTTAATTTTTAGGTGTAGCACACTCAAAACCTTAATTAAACACTCAGAAAACTTCCAGAAATTTATTACATACTTCCCTACTTTAAACATACTCTACTGTGCTTAATTCCCACTCTTTAATACCAGCCGTATTTAAACCTAAATCCACTTTCAAACGACTAAGAACATTACACCCTTAACTAAACCCTCGCCAGTGATAAACTCCAAAACCGGATGGGCATTCTAGAAAATGCCACCATTCAAGTCATCCAAATTCTATTGTGCTCACCAGTGACAACCCCATCCAGTTAGCTAACTGGTTCGTCGCTTATAAACGCCAGATAAAAGATCCAGTTAGAATCTCTTTGGTCCATGAGTCCCAGGAGGGTGGGGATGGAGGGCAATTGTAGGGGGAGGACGGACGACCCACCCCCAAAAAGGGGTTGTTTGTGTAATGCGATGCCTCCCAACAAAAGGCCATTCATTAAAGCGGGCACCTCGAGTATTGAAGTTAATTTAATATTAAGGTTAAAGAGATAACCTCCTTTTGTTGTGCCATGCTCTGAGCCCTTTATGGTATACCTCAAGGCCAGGAATAGATCTGCTCTTTTAAGGGGGTGCTCAGTTAGTGATTAACAAAAAGAAAACGGAGTTCGTCGTTGTTGTTATGGGGTGGAACAGGACGAGGTGATTTGTAATGTGAGAAATGGGATGGAATTCCATTGAGAAAGTTTTTGAGAAATGGATAGACTGTGAGTATTAGAAAAAGGACTGCCTCTTAGTTTAAATTTCTTAACTAATTTGTTGAATATGTGTTGAATAAACTTTTGATAGTTATTAAATCTCAAAGTGAACACATTAAAGGTGAATTTTTTCTGGATACTAAAATCTCACTTTTAACTAAGTTAGTCATTAGAAACATGAATGAGTAAAAAATCAGACTTGACAGGCGTTCTAAGATGTGAATTTATTATATGCAGTGAAAACTAAAATTTTCAGTGAAAATCTTTAAATTTTTACGTGGCAGCTCATGGACTCAAAACTTGTCACTACTTCAGTGACTCAACTGTAACCTGGTGTTAGAGAAAGTTGAAAGAATTTCCATCATAACTTTCCGATAAGTATAATTCGATGAGCAAAAAAATATGTATCATCTAAATTTTGTACATTCCTTTTATAACATCATGAATTTTCAAAATTATCTTGTAAATTGGGCTCATAATTTCAAATATAAATGCAAATAATCACCATAATACCAAATTATCATTTAGTCTTTAATATTAAAACATTGTCCTACTCATAACCCAGCAGTAACGTACAAAGCTGGACTTGTGGGATGGCTCTTGTTCAAATTTAATGGCGATATCATTGGCAGTTATTGCTTTCAGAAATGTAGAGACAGCGTTTGTAAGAGACTCGAATTGACAATCAGATAGCCTGGTTGAAAATTGCCAGGTTTACATCTGTACGCAACTTCAAAACTGAATCAAAGTTTAAAACCACCTTGAACAGTTTTTTTTTTATTGCAATATTCCTTTTGTCCTTTTTATTTCATTCGTTTATTCAGCATTCCAGTTCATCTTTTTAAATATAAAAAAAAAAAAAATTTTTTTTTCTTCAGACAATATTTATTTCCTTCATATTTATTTTTCTATCCTTTTTCTTTTTTTTTTTTTTTTCCTCCATGTCAAGCATTTTCTCTAATTTTGTTAATCATGTTTTTTATATCCAAGCTTTTTTATTTCATTTTAAGTAGAACAGATGATCGCTTCACGATCAGTTACTCTTGTAAACTATCCAACTTAGTAGTAGCCAGGTTTACACCAATACAACACCAAAATGCGAGGCAACTACACTTAAAAATCCTCGTGAATGACAGTTTTCACTTTTAATCATTCCTAGCTGTGTTGGTAGTAGCATATTTATGTAAAGCACTAAAACCATTAATGTGCGACAAAATATATAGAACAAAACTATAGAAAATATAATAGTACACTACCAAAATCAAAGAGGTAATGGACAATAGATTTTCTAGAAACAAATTACTTTGTATAGCAAAAATCATAAAAACCTTCTTTGTACATAACTGTTTATTTATCTACTTCACAAACAGACCCATCAAGGGATATATATAAGATAGATGGCATCAAATAAACTTCAAAACATCAAGATTGTTTCAGATTTGGAAAGAATATCTACAGGAGTTAGAATTAAACACCGTCCTACAATCTTTTCATTCTCGAGATGGAACTGGCCAACAGATTTATTGTGAGCCTTCCCGATAAAAACTTCTTAATTTGGGGCCAGTATAATTATCGAAATTTAGTGCCAGTACAATTGGCAAATGTTGAATTTGCACGCTTTTTACTTTTTGAACTCTATGGAATAAGAATCTGTTCTGCTAATTTATCATGTTTTTTTCCCCTTGCTGCAAGTATGGTAACTTTTGGTTAAGCTTATATGTTAGATTTTATATTGAACTTCCTTAGCTAAGCTAACAAGCTTATCATCAAACCTCCTCAATATCACATCTAAACTTAAGGTTAATGCAATATATTATTAAATAAATGCACTATACAAATTTATTATAGACATTTTAGAGAGTATTGCTGTGTCACCCATTCGATTCACACGTGGATGAAAATGGTGAAAGTTTTTGTGTAATGAAGGTGAATTCACATTTGTCTGCTTTTAATTATAACTATTTAAAAAAGGTATACGGGCAGATTCTTTATCAATCAGTTTTTTCATCATTGATAAGGCTACTATGAAATTAAAAAATGCATGTCTTTGTTTCGTCTTATAAACAAATTGATTTATTTACGGAATTTCCATAACAATCTTAATTACTGAGAATCATTGTAACATGAGGAATGTCCCATAACAATCTTAACTGAGAACTTTTTAACGAGAGAAAATAACAATCTTAATTACTGAGAATCATTTTAACATGAGGAATTTTCATAACAATCTTAATTACTGAAAATCATTTTAACATAAGGAATTTATCATAACAATCTTAATTACTGAAAATCATTTTAACATGAGAGAATTTTCCATAACAATCTTAATTACTGAGAATAATTTTAATGAGAGAAATTTCCATAACAATCTTATCATTTTAACATCAGAATTTTCGACTAACAATATTAATTACTGCGAATCATTTTAACATAAAGAATTTCCCCTAACAATATTAATTACTGAGAATCATTTTAACATGAGGAATTTCCCATAACAATATAATTATAGAAAGCAAACTTTATTCTAAATGTAAGAAAAACAAAAAATATACTTATACACTTGGTTTGGTATGTTGCTCCACGGCCATTTTGTGCACACTTTGGGCTAATTAGATCAGTACCTACAGTTTAAAGTGAATTCCAAGCCACTAACAAACATACATGCATCCAACATGGATAAAAATCCTCCAACCTCCCGCCAGGATTCGAACGTGAAGCTTATAGTAGCAAAGGCCAGAGCACTAGGTACAGGGCCATGAGTCGAGCATGAGTAGTAAGAAAATTATTTTGACCATGCTCGTGATTAATGAGAATTATTTTAAAATGAGAAACTTCTCATAACAATATCGTTATAGGAAACAAACTATATTATATATGTAAGAAACAAAATATATGGTACGACTCATCAGCATTCATAGATTTGTGCACAACCCCCCAGGCCCTCATCTGGGTACAAGATGAAAGCATTCACGTCAGGGCAGGGCGAACAAGTAAATTTTATTAGTTGTCCTCCCACCAGTGTAAAGATAGCAGCATGCATTCCCTTGTTCTCAGTGGCGCTAAACTGCAGTCTGGAGTCGCGACTTCTAATAAAAATTTTTAGCCTTGGGGGTAAACTTTACATTAACGTAAATAATCTGCCAGAATTGGTGGCAAATTCCTGTGATAAAAAGGGTTTATACGCGGAATAAGGGACAACATATAAAGCGAACTCTAATCGTAATGGCCCTTTTGTTCCTGAAGAATGAGCGGCAATTGTTGTGGGAAATCCACAATTTCAGTTAACAACCCTGGTGGAGGGTGTTTTTAATCCATGCTTTTTATACACGCATGCCCAACCATTAGAAGCTGTAAATGCGGACATTAAAGTTCTTTTTTTTTTTTTTCATTCTTTTCGGATCTTGCAGGTTGTTGATGCTTTTTTTTTTTATCGTTTCTTTTGGAGAAGAGATGGTTCTCATTTTTACATATAAAGACAATGAAAGCCCCATCTAAAAATAAGAAGCGCTTTTTAATATCCTTGAGCTTATTATGGGATTTTATTTTATCTTTTTGTGCGGCTAAGGCCATTATCATTACGTTTTGTTACTTAAGGGAGTGTTAAAGAGCTTTTTTAGCCCGGATCAATTAAAAATTGGGTTATAAAATAATTTAATTTGAGGGTGTGTTTTATTAGATTTGTTTGTGTTGGAAGATTTATTTGCTGTTAAAGTATTTTATAAGTAGGAAGTCCATTTAAGAAAACTTTATGGTTATTAAAAATGGAACTAATGTTTTTTTTTTTTCTTTTAAAATATTGAATTTGCATTATATTTAAAAATTCATCACATGTAAAAATTAATAGATTAAAATAATCCTTGATTTAAATTACTTTCTTCGTCTTCTCATATTTTTGCGCTGAATCTATTTACAACATTTCTGTAATAATTTTTAAAAAGGATAATTTTTTTTATCGCATGAGGTATATTAAATGATGCTTCTCTCAGAGATATAATTAAATATCAGGTTAATTAAGTATATCAGTGCATCATATATAATTAAGTATATCAGTATAACAGATATAATTAAGTATATCAGTAGATCAGATATAATTAAGCATATCCATTTAATAATGATATTTAAGTATATATAAAAGGATATCAGATTAATCACTCAATAGTGAAAATTTAAAAAATATTGTAAAATTGTAACCAATGCCAATTACAGAACCAATATTGTAAAAGGTATTGTAAAATATATTTTTAATAAACCTTTCAACTTTAATTAAACTAAATTACTTATGTCTGATTAAATTATTTCCATCAGAATTGCCTTATGAAAATGGAAACGTAGTAAATCTTGTTCTGTTATTATGATTATTTCTAAAAATATTTGAATATTAATTGATATTCAAATTGATAAATCGTTCAATATTTACAGAATATTAATAGAAAAACTTTTACTTTATCTTATTCTGTAATATATTCATTATATTTGAAGGAATTTATACATTTTTTTTTCTAAAAATGTCATTTATTCAGTAGTTTTCAGCTTAAGGAACTCAGTCTTCATTAGCCATTAAAAATAACAAATGTTTAGCACATTCAAAATCACTTCGAATGCACCACAAGAGAGAGCATACTAATTTTCTCCCAGAATGTACAACAAAAATTTCAAACGAGCACCTACAAGAATGCTAGTTGGGGATTTCTATTCCTCTAAAAATTTTCCTAATTAGTAGTTAAATTAGTAGGAATTGAAAAAAAGACTCGTATATCCAGTAATATTTATTTTGAAGCTAAAAGATAATGTAGCTAAATTATAAAGAATGTATCCTCTCTTCATATTCTTAATAAGTATGTAAGCTAATCAGTGAATGTGCTTTCCCATTATAAAGAGTAAACAAACTAAAACAGTTCATGCACAAAATGTGAAATAGAGAAGACATTACATAATACATTTAATAAAAATAAATATATCCATCACTATGAAAAAGGGAAGTATATGGAAAATATATATATATATATACATATATAATTGAAGTAAAATATTTACTGGGTTTCTCTCCTCATTCTTATGTGAAGTATTTTCGAACTTTTACATTCAAATTATGTATCATGCCATGTTGGTACAATTTATTTATGTTTACAATGTCAATCCAGTGTCAATTTCTGTAATTATTCTTAGTAAAAAAATCAAAGAAATTTTGAAATTTACTACACTTGAAATAAAAAGAATTTATATTACCAATATTTTTTTTTTTAAGTTAAGGAAACAATAATGATCCTAAAAAAAATTCAACGTAAATTTCATAAGTATTTTAAATATATCCATAAGTACGTAAATTTTACCCCAACTTTTTTTTTTTTTCACAAATAATTAAAAAATAAAATTGGCTTAGTTAGACGGAATCTAACTAATCATTTTATATCATTTCAATTATAAAAGAGATTAAGACCATCTTTCAAACTAACTGATGTAACACATCAGGAATCGGAGAAGGGCCACGCTGGCAAGAACGCATCAAACCTACATTGAATAATATCTGGTATCTGGTAATATGGTAATATATTGAGTAATATATATATATATAGTCAAAATAAAACATTTATTACTATATATCTCTCCTCATTTTTATGTGAGGCCTGTTTCTAACCTTTTGCCTTCAAATTTTGAATTGATGTAACATGTCATGTTGGTATAACTTATTTTTCATATCCAATGTCAATTTCTGTAATTACTTAGTAATAAAGTTTTCTTAGTTTAAAAAAATCAAAGAGAATTTTAAAAATTTATTTCACTTGAAATAAAAAAAAAAATTTAGATACTATCAATATTTTTTTGTTAAGAAAACGATAATGATACCAAAAATACAATTAAACGTAAAATACTTATTAAAAAGTAAAATTTTAACCCAAACTTTTTTCTTAAACAATTAAAAACAAAATTATAAAATTGACGAGACGGAATCTAACTGAGCCTTTAACAATTTAATACCAAACTTAGTCATGGGAAAGATTGGCCATTAGCCATTTCCAAGAAAAAAATAACACAAGGCTTTTTTTTTCTTTTATATCATTTCAATTATATAAAAGAGACTAAGACCATCTCAAACCTAACTGATGTAACACATCAGGAATCGGAAAAAAGGCCACGTTGACAAGAACATCGCATCAGACCCTAAAAAGGATTACCCTCTCTTTGTGCCGAAAACTTTGAAGAGGATTACGATCTCCCTCCATACCTTTTAGAGGGAAAAGGGTGATGTAGATGTTGGGGGGGGTGCAGGCGGACAGACGAAAAGAGAGGAACACAAACATTCATTAAGTGGGATTGACCGCGCCGGCTTCTGTCAATTTGTTCTGTGAATCGTCTGAACACACCGTGGACTGCATGCCTTTGTCCTCCCGGCCCCTAACGAGGTCAGTTGGGCAAGTTCTAAAAGTTGGTTTGAGGAATAGTTTTGGAAAAGTGCTTCGGGTTAAGATGTGGACCTGGGAAAAGTTGTCTTGAGGGTGGTGGTGGTGGAACAGGAAGAAAAGATTCTTCTTCTCTTCTTTGATAGAAGAGGATTTGTTTTGTTGCCTAATAGTGTTTGAGTTACTTTAAGATGAATCTCAAATAGTTTTATGCTCTTGACGATATATCCCATAATTAAATCAGAGGATTTAAGGTTGAGAACATTTGTGCAGTTGTAGGCTAATTAAAGAGGCTACGTAAGAATTTTGTTAAATGAATATTTTAAATAACAGATAAATCCTTTTAAAGTTGATTTAATTAAATTGATTAAATTAATTGATTTAATTAGTTTAATTAAAATGATAGTAGTCTTCCACTATTTGAGATGAATCTCAAATAGTTTTATGCTCTTGGTGATATAGTCCATAATTAAATCATAGGATTAAAGGTTGAGAACAATTTGTGCAGTTGTAGGCTAATTAAAGAGGCTACATAAGAATTTTGTTAAATGTATATTTTAAGTAACAGATAAATCATTTAAAAGTTGTTTAATTGATAGTCTTCTACTTAGAGTTTAAGATGAATCTCAAATATTCTTGTATTATAAATTTATTAAATATTATAAATTGTATTATAAATTTATTAAATATTCTCAAATATTATGTTCTTGGGGATATATCCCATAATTAAATCATAGGATTGATTTAAAGCTCAGAACATTTGTGTAGTTGTAGGCTAATTAAAAGGCTACTTAAAAATTCTGTTAAATGAATATTTTAAGTAACAAATAAATCATTAAAAAGTTGGCCTTCTAATTATAACATAATTATTTTCCTTATCTTCTTCATAAGGGTTTTCCCAATACGATGTATAATTGTGGGTGAATTAACTCACTTAACGAACTTAAATTTTGCCTGAAAAACAGTTCTCTAGTTTATTCACTTTTTTTCTACATTAGTTTAAGTCATACAATAAAGTTAATGTGTAATGCCGCATATTTAATAAGTATTTAAATAAAATAGGAACTGTATAATTTACTTAATTTGTTTTCGATTTTTTATTGCTTATTTAACATGTAATAAAAGATACTTAATGTTTTATTGATTCCATTTAATATTATTGCAAGCAACATATATCAATATTCAGATATTAAGCATGATATTATGATTGAAATTCAAGCATATACAGATACATTTCTAACAAATTTTTAAGTGCCCTTTTGAAAAGTACTGTACAGTTTTAGTTACAGTTAGTAATATAAGTATTTATTCTCATATTTCAATAACATAATTTAAAATGGCATTTTAGGTAATAATATTTTCACTAAACAAATATTAATGCAGTTTTAACAAATATTTATGCAGCAACAAAATGGTACATTTTAGTAATTAATATGTTTAATATATAGATATTAGTTATAGTTATAAAAAAGCTAAGAAAAAAAAATTAAGTACGGCAAACTAAGGAAAACGTAATTAAATTTCTAAATTAATATTAATAGCTTCTTACAAACGTGCATGTATAAGTATAATAGGAGATACGTATAATTATTTTCTTATGTCTATACAGAAATTAAATTACTAATGAACAAGTATCATGTTATCTTTTCTAACAGAATAAAAAGAAGATGAAAATAACCATACCAGTTATTATTTTTATAATATAAATAACTAAATCTATCTGTTTTTAGAAAAATAATTAAATGAGAAAAGGAATAAAAAAGCAAAAATAAACAAATAATAGGTTATTTGCTTTTCGTATCATAAATTTATATTATGAAGTGAATATGCAAACCCCAAAAAAATATTTGAAAGTAGTAGAAAATTATTTTTTTTTATAAATACTTGATTATTTACCGATTAAGAAAAAAAGAAGTTATATCTAAAAAAAAATTTGATATCTTCCTAGAAATTATAACATTTCGTATCTCAACATTAATCTCATAAATAGGTAAAATAATCCTTCTTAATATATATAAAAGGGATAATAATGGAATAAAAAAAAAAAAATAATGTAAATAATAGATTATTTTCTTTTCACTTTATAAATTTATATTATTAAGTGAATATGCAAAGCAAAAATACTTTTGAAACTCGTAGAAAATTAATAGATTTTTATTATTTAAGATTATTTGCCCGATTAAGAAATTAAAAAAATAAAAATCTAAAAAGCTTTGATAACTTTGCAAAGATTATAACATTTTGTATCTCAACATTAATCTTATAAATATGGAAAATAATCCTTATATCTTAACATAAATTAGAGATTTTTATAGTAAACAGATAAGAAAAAATTAGTCGCATTCAGGAAAAATTATGGCACTGCATATGATGGCTGGTGTATTTAACAAATTTCAGTTTTATTACATTTTGGAATTCGTAGTGGATTTACCACCAAATAAATAAAGTAATAAATAGTATTTTTAGTTATTATAGTTATTTTTTAGACGGGTTATATGAATCATTGCACCAATTATTTACCATGTATTATTTCAGAGAAATTAAAGCAGAATAATACAGCTTCTATTAATTTCATAACGCTTTAGATGATTAAGATAAAAATCGACTTACTGTAAATCTAGTATGCTTGCAAATGAGCAACCAAAAACCACAAATAAAAATTTAAAAACTTTTGTGGTTAAATTGTGAGTTTGTAACTACAGGTGTCTCAGCACCAGGTTTAAAAGTCTGTAGGAAGACCCAAAATACGCATAATCATAGAACAAAAGCTTCCAAAAGTAGTTGAATTTGGGAGTTCAAAGAATTTTCAACAATAGGATGGCTGATAGCACAAACATGGTGAATTGCTTATGGTTTATGGTATTTCCTGTTGCAATGGACGGGCCGCACAAAGCTTATACTTTCAATGATATCAAATGAAGCATAATCTCAACTGTACCCTGCCTGGTCACCTGAACCAGTGACTGTATGATAAGGCTTGCTTCTACAGCAGCCACATAAGTCATAAATGAACAGCTCTACCTTGAAGCAAATTTTGTTAAGTCAGGTAAAAGGAGGAAAGGTTCTTGAAGTATTCTTGGGGAAATGACATATAGTTTTAGTTCACCTCTGTCACTATTGACCATGACGCTTTTGTTGATGTACGTTGATCAACAAATCGTATATTCCCTTACGTGATGTCCTCTCCTTTCTGAGTTCGCTACCACATCAGGAAAGCTCTTCTCACTCTGTATTGATATGTGAATGAGAATTGTCTAGGTGTACTGGAATTTTGTAAACTTAGTGTAGAGTTACTTGGGTTTATTTTGCTTGTGTAACATATGTTTTAATATACTAAGATATACTTTGTTTTCACTCAGGTACATATGTTTTAATATACAAGTAAAACTTTATTTTATCTATTTATTATTAATGAATAGATAGCTCAACAGTTGAGATCATATACACTCCGCGTATATGGTGATATCGAAAACTTGACACTTTAAGATTAAAAGGATTGCACTAAACAAATTTTGACGCACTTAGGCCATTCAAAGTACTGATATTTCCAAAGTGCTATAAAACTAAAATTTAAACTAATCATTTAAACTCATGTGAGTTTTTATGCTATTTAGAAATGTTTAAAGTTAAGAATGCTTTAATGCTTTTCTATAAAATAAAAATAAATATGCAAAAAAACAACAACAAATAAAACTGGGTGTTAACCTAATAGCGTTCTTTAAAGTTTTATCCGCAACAGTATTTTTATCCAGAAAATAAAAATACTTCTTTTCCCAGCCTAGAATTAGTTTTCCGGGAAAAAGAATGAGGTTACTTATTCTTTACCGGGTAACTTTCTTTTCGATTCAATTCACTTTGCATTTTTCTTTCCACATTAATAAAATATTTAATTCCATCCAATCCTCTACGGCACAGTAAAAGAGCCCTTTTTCCGCAGAATAGAAAATTAAACTCCTGCGATATAAAAACGGATTTCCAAAATATACAAGCCCCGCATTGTCATAAAGAAAGCCTGCATCATAATAAAAGAACGCATCTTGTTATAAGAAAAGACACATCACCAAGAATAACTTGCCGCCTTCATCATCATATTTTAAACTTATTGAACAAAGAACTTTGGGGGAAACGCTGGAAGCTTCCATACCAACTATTTTTTTCTCTAAAGGATTCTGGCTGGAATAGTATAATCGTTGCATTGCAAAAATTCGAACTACTTCGTATTTTCTCTGTATGATTTCCCGCAAAGAATATTCGAGACTCCCTATTATACTGAATAGTTTCATCCATTGAGTTTAAACTGTTTTTCTTTCTTCGGCTACTTGTAGCCAAGGCTTGAGCTTTTTATTAGCCTAGTATGCAAATGCATTGTATAAATAAGGTCTGCGCGATTCGTGCACGGCATATTGGGACGTCCAATAAAAGTAAGTGTTTTGGGGACATTAGAAGACGGGCTTTTTCCTTTCAGCGAGGAAAAAGAAAGAAAAAGAACAAAAAAAAAAGAAAGAAAGAAAGAAAGAAGTCTCATTCCAAACCGAAATGAATACTAAAACAGTTTAAAAATACAACGAAAGAAAGAATGAATTTAAAGAAATCCTTTATTATCTTAGAGCAATGATTGCTTTTTTTCTTTTCTCTTTAATTATAAATTTAGTGTAACAAATTATAAATTTTCTATTGTTTCTAAGTTTCTATCATATTAATACCTTTTGATTCCCTCTTAAAAAAGTGTTACATTTAACAGATCTGATAGTTGTTTGACTCGTAATCAGTAGCAAGTAAGCTTGCAAGACACAGGCAACACGTACTTTACCCACTATTTTAAAAGCAAGATGAAGATACGAAGAAGATGACTATTAAATTTAACAATAAGAAGATGACTACTTTTAAGGACAAGAAGACTACTTTTGAAAACAAGAAAATGATTACTTTTAATATCAAATGAATTTGTCAAGCAAAGTTTTCCACATTAAATTTTACGACTGCAAAGTGGCCGCAAGATTTCTATATTCTTAAAGACCTCCGAAATAGACATCTATATAGCCGTCTTCCAATATCCACAATTTATTGGACTACTTCTCAATTTGTCCTGCACGAATCGTGCAGATCTTATTTATATAATGCATTTGCATACTAAGCTGAAAAGGCTAAACAAAGATTATTTGTGTAATAATGTGCTTAATACAATATTATGATACATGATGAAAAAACTTTCCAAAATATTCGTTACCAAATATCTTCAATTCATGAAGTACAAAAATTCCACATTCCATGATGCAAAAACTCCAACAATCCGTAATGCACAAAACTCTATTATACATGATGTAAAAAAACTACAATCCATGATGTTCGAAAAATTCCATTATCCATGCTGTGCCACAAAAGCACGAGCCTTTTAGAACAAAAATTTACAATACACAATGCGAAAAAAATTATTAGATTTCTGTCAGTAGGCCTTTACTTGTTCGATAATTATTTTTGCTAAACTAGAAAATGAGCTCGATTGTAAAATTTCAGTTCACCAATGCAAATTAAGACACCTACAAGAGTTTTCTATAAAATATGGACGAAGACATTTCATATTCGGCAACAGATAATAAAATGCATAATTCATTATTAGGTAATGACAATTTTGTAAGGGTTTTCTTATGAAATGTAATTTAATTAATTAATTTACTATGGAGATATTATTTTAGCGATAATTTTTCTGTCCTAATATTGCAAATAAAACACTCATATTTGAAATGTATAACACATTTTGTATAATAATATTTACAGCATAACATATTTAACATAATAACACATTTAGTGTATAATTATTTTTAACTCAATTTTGCGTTAGCTTATCTTTAGATATTATAAAAATTCTTGTTTATTAAAATAATAATTATATTATATTAAAAAGAATTAGCTCCAGTTGTTTAATTTAAAACATATTATGATAGCTTTACTATCATAATATATTCAGATATTTGCATATTAATGCACATAAAATAAACACATACAATGCATTTAGGTTTATTTCTATTCTGAGCAAAAAAACCGTTTGATTATTTATTTCAAAATTGCTTGATCAATTGAAAAAAATAAACTAATATTTTTTTACGCATACATAAAACCCAACACATAAATCGTGATATCTGTTTATGTACACATAACATTCACTTTGCATAACTTCAATTGAAAACATCTTTTTTAAAGGTGTAGATGTTTGAAAGAAATACTTAAACCTAACTCATTTTTACCCGTCAGTTGTTTCCAATATTTCGGAACACACATGAACAAAATTTATAGAGGGGAAAAAATGCATTTCTTATTTTTAAAAGAAATAACACAAACAAATAAAAAGATATTGAAAAAACCAAGTAAAGAATTCCTTTTATAATATTACACCTCCACACCCTATTCAGATCCCCCAAAAAAAAATCAGCCAAAATTTGACTTTTTGTCCGAAATCCTCCTGGTACTTTTCCCACTACATACCCCAAACCGTATCAAAAGAACAGATACAGTTTTTATACATATATCCAAACGGAGACTTTTCCGATAGTACAGCCAGGAAGCGAATTCCTTTTTCCCTAACCCCTGTTAAAGCCACGGTTCAGATCCAATAATGACTTTACTTTCTCAGTTTGCAGCACCACAAGAACTCCCCGCTGACTACCGCGAAAATCCACGCGTTATTGGGTTCTTCTCTAAATGAAATGCTGAGGTACTTTCCTGAGAATTCATTCTTCTCTCTTGGAATAAATATATAAGATAGAAATAAATTTAGTTTTTAGGCTTCTCTCTCTCTCTTTCAACCTAAAATAAAATATGTGGAAGGAAACCGCGTCATTCCTAGCCACAAATAACTTCCTGGTATGGTAGGCTGCCGAAGAATTGGTGATATTTTCCTTTTCTTTTTCCGCCCCCATCTCCCTTGTGTGTCTTGGTGTTCATTTCATCTTGAGAGAATTCCTCAAGATAGTGGAATGACCACGATTCTAATACTTAAAAAGAGGTCTTATGAAGAAGAAGGTAGGGGTGCTATTTCCACTTCTTTATTCCTTTTTGTTTATTTCTGTAGCAGTGTAAGCTAAAATATTTTTGCTTTTTAAAAAAAGTAAAATGTAGAGTAATATTTTATAAGCTTTCTAATTTTTTGCATTTTCATATGTTAACTTTTTTCACTTCTCGCTGACTGTTGATGTTGATTTTAGTGGCGTGTTGTTTCTGATTGATTCAAAGTTCAAGTTCAGTTCAAAGAAGCAGTCTGCTTCCAAGAAACAGTTCTGCTTTTGGCGTTCATTTCAGCTTCATGAAGAGAACTCCCCGAGACAGCTTATTAATCATTATCTTAGCACTTAAAAAAGTGTAGGCCATTCTTATTGTAGGTTTTCTATTTGCACTTTATTTCTTTTTGTTTATTCCTGAAGCAGAGTAAGTTAAAAATATGTTATTTTTAATAGTAAAATATAGTTATATGCGTTCTATTGTTTTACAAAAATCTTTTATATTTAATCTTTTCTCACTCTTCTCATGGTCAGGACGTGTTGACCAACATGACATGACTTTTAATTTTGAGAATTTTGGTATCGTGTTGACGTTGTTGTGTCTGAACGTGTTGGCGCTGATTTCAACTTGAAAAAACTCCACGAGACAGTGTATTAACCACTATCTAGCACTTGAAAAGAGACAGGTTACTTCTTATGACAAAGATGGCAGGAATGCGACTATATTTTTACTCCTTTATTCCTTTTACTATATTTCAGAAGCAGTGTGAGTAAAAATATGTTATTTTTAAAAATAAAATGTAGAGTAATATTTTATAGGTTTTCTATTCTTTAAAAATAATTCTTTTAAATTTTATCTTTTTTCACTCTTTTCGGGCTGTTGTTGTTGATTTTGGTTTCGTGTCCGTGTTTTAAAGGTGTAGATAATTGAATGAAATACTTAAACCTAACTCATTTTTAACCTTCAGTTGTTTCCAATATTTCGGAAAACACATGAACAAAATCTAGAGAGGGAAAAATACATTTCTTTTTTTAAAGGAAATAACACCAACAAATAAAAAGATACTGAAAAAAACAAGAAAGGAACCATCCCGCCACCCTATTCAGATTCCTAAAAAAAAAAACTGGCCAAAATATGACTTTTGTCCAAAATCCTCCTGGTACTTTTCCCACTACTACATACCCCAAACCGTATCAAAAGAACAGATACAGTTTTTATACATATATCCAACGGAAACTTTTCCGATAGTACAGCCAGGAACCGAATTCCTTTTTCCTAACGCCTGTTAAAGCCACAGTTCGGATCCAATAATGACTTTACTTTCTCAGTTTGCAGCACCGTAAGAACTCCCGCTGACTAGTGCAAAAACCCACGCGTTATTGGGTTCTTCTCTAAATGAAATGCTGAGGTACTTTCCTGAGAATTCATTCTTCTCTCTCGGAATAAATATATAAGACAGAAATAAATTTAGTTTTTAGGCTTCTCTCTCTCTCTTTCAGCCTAAAGATAAAATATGTGGAAGGAAACCGCGTCATTTCTAGCCACAAATAACTCTCTGGTATGGTAGGCTGAGGAAGAATTGGTTATGTTTTCCGTTTCTTTTTTGCTCCCATCTCCTTGGGCATGTCTTGGTGTTGATTTCATCTTGAATTCTTTCAAGATAGCGAAATAACCACGATCTCACAGTTGAAAAGAAGTTTTATGACGAAGAAGGTAGGGGTGTTATGCTCCATTTTTTGTACTCCTTTTTGCTTATTTTTGAAGCAATTTGAGTTAAAATATATTATTTTTAAAATTAAATGTAGAATATTTCAAGTAGTATTTTTATATGTTTACTAATTTTTACAAAAATCTTTTATAATTCATCTTTATTCACTGTCATCTGGCTGTTGTTGTTGATTTTGGTGATGCGTTGGTGTTGTTGTCTCTGACCATGTTGACGTCAATGGATTAATCACTATCTAGCACATAAAATGGGATAGGCCATGTCTTATGAAGAAAGTAGGGGTATTATTCAAGGTAGGGGTATTATTCAAGGTAGGGGTATATTCAGGTAGGGGTATTATTTCCAACTTTTTATTCCTATTTGTTTATTTCTGAAGAAGTGGAGTTAAAATATATTATTTATAAATTTAAATTATAGATTATTTATGATTGTAAATCTATTATTATGATTATCTAAATTATAGATTATACTTACTAATCTTCTGCATGGATATTTTATATCTTATCTTTTTTCACTCCTTTCTGACTATTAATGTTGATTTAGGTATCGTGTTGACGTTGCTATTTCTGACCGTGTTGGCGTTCTGGCCGTTTCAACTTGAATAAAACCCCACGAGACATTGCATTAACCACTATCTAGCACTTATAAAGAAACAGGCCAAGCCTTTATGACAAAGAAGGTAGGGTTTGCTATTTCCATTTATTTTTTTCCATTTCGTTTATTTTTGTAGCCGTGTGAGGTAAAATATATTTTTTTGAAGATAAATGTAGAGTAATATTTTAAATGCTTTCTAATCGTCTGCATAAATCTTTTATATCTTATACTTTTTTTCAGAACCTCTATGGCTGTTGTTGTTGTTTTTGGTTAAGTTTTCGTATTTTATAGCTGTAGATATTTCAATGAAATACTTAAACCTAACTCATTTTTATCCGTCAGTTGTTTCAATATTTCGAAAACACATGAACAAAATTTATAGAGGAAAAAATACATTTCTTATTTTAAAAGAAATAACCAAATCAAATAAAAAGATACTGAAAAAAACAAAAGTAAAGATTTCCCTTTTTTTAAAATTACACCCCCACACCCTATTCATATTCCTGAAAAAAAAAATCAGCCAAAAATTGACTTTTTGTCCAAAATCCTCCTGGTACTTTTCCACTACATACCCCGAAAACCGTATCAAAAAGAACAGATACAGTTTTTTTTATCCAAACGGAAACTTTTCCGATAGTACAGCCAGGAACCGAATACCTTTTTTCCCTAACCCTGTTAAAGCCATGGTTCGGATCCAATAATGACTTTACTTTCTCAGTTTGCAGCACCACAAGAACTCCCCGCTGACTGCTAAGAAAACCCACGCGTTATTGGGTTCTTCTCTAAATGAAATGCTGAGGTACTTTCCTCAAGAATTCATTCTTCTCTCTCGGAATAAATATATAAGATAGAAATAAATTTAGTTTTTAGACTTCTCTCTCTTTCAGCCCTAAAATAAAATATGTGGAAGGAAACCGCGTCATTTCTAGCAACAAATAACTTCCTGGTATGGTAGGCTGGGGAAGAATTGGTTATTTTTCAGTTTTTTTTTCGCACCCCCTTGGGCATCTTGGTGTTGATTTCATCTTGAAGAGAATTCCTCAAGATAGTGGAATGACCACGATCTCACACTTAATGAAAAAGGTCTGATGAAGAAGAAGGTAGGGTGCTATTTCAATTTTTTTTATTCCTTTTTGTTTATTTCTGCAGAAGTATGAGTTAAAATATTTTTTTTAATTAAAATGTAGTGTATTTTTTTTATATCCTTACTAATCATGCAGTATGAATATTTTACATTTAATCATTTTTCACTCATCTCTGACTGTTATTGTTGATTTTGGTATCGTGTTGACGTTGTTGTCTCTGACCGCGTTGACGTTGATTTCAACTTGAAGAGAACTCCACGAGATAGTGGATTTACTACTATATAGCACATAAAAATAGGTGATCCATATCATGTAGAAGAATGTAAGCTTTCTACTTCCACTTCTTTATTACTTTTTGTTTATTTCTGAAACAGTGAGTATTAAATATAATATTTTAAAAAGTAAAACGTAGAATAATCTTTAATAATCTTTTACATAAATCTTTTATGTATTATCTTTTTCACTCCTCTCTGACTTGAGGGAGTTGGCTTTGATTTCACTTGAAGAGACCTCCAAGTCACAGCGGATTAACCACTATATAGCACTTAAAATGAGGAAGGTTATATCTTATGACGAAGAAGATAGGGGTGCTATTCCCACTTCTTTATTCCTTTTTTGTTTATTTCTGAAACAGTTTGATTTATGTATTATTTTTAAAAGTAAAAGTAGAGTAATTTTCATGTGCTTTCAAATATTTTACATAAATCTGCTATAAATATTTTTCTTTTAAGTAATCTTTTTGAAATCTGTTATTTTTCACTCCTTTTTGACTGTTTGTTGTTGATTTTGGTGACGTGTTGGCATTGTTGTCTTTGACCGGGTTGCCGTTGATTTCAATTTGAATAAAACTCCATGAGACAGCTGATTCACGACTATCTAGCACTTAGAAGTGGTAGAATGTGTCTTATGACGAAGAAGGTAGGTTTGTTATTTCCACTTCTTTATTACTTTTTGTATATTTCTGAAGCAGCGCAACTTAAAATATATTATTTTTAAAGGTAAAATAGAGAATAATCTTTTACATGATTTGCCAATATTTTATATGAATCCTTTATTTTTATTTTTTTCACTCCTTTCAAACTGTTGTTGTTGAATTTGGTGATGTTCGAATATTTTTAGGTGTAGATATTTGAATGAAATCTTTAACTTATTTTTATCCGTTGATTGTTCCCCAATATTTCTGAAAACACTGAACGAAATTTAGAGGGGAAAAATACATTGCTTATTTTTAAAAGAAATAACACAAACAAATAAAAAGATATTTAAAAACAAAGAAAAAGAATTCCCTTTTATAATATTACACCCCCACACCCTATTCATTCCCAAAAAAAAAAAAAATCAGCCAAAAATTGACTTTTGTCCAAAATCCTCCTGGTACTTTTCCCAATACATACCCCAAACCGTATCAAAAAGAACAGATACAGTTTTTATACATATATCCAAACGGAAACTTTTCCGATAGTACAGCCAGGAACCGAATTCCTTTTCCCCTAACCCCTGTTAAAGCCACGGTTCGGATCCAATAATGACTTTACTTTCTCAGTTTGCAGCACCACAAGAACTCCCGCTGACTGCCGCGAAAATCCACACGTTATTGGGTTCTTCTCTAAATGAAATGCTGAGGTACTTTCTGAGAATTCATTCTTCTCTCTCGTAATAAATATATGAGATAGAAATAAATTTAGTTTTTAGGCTTCTCTCCCTCACTTTCAGCCTAAAATAAAATATGTGGAAGGAAACCGCGTCATTTCTAGCCACAAATAACTTCCTCTTATGGTAGAATGTGGAAGAATTGGTTATATTTTCCGTTTCTTTTTTTCGCCCCCTTCTCTCTCGGGCGTCTTAGTGTTGATTTCATCTTGAAGAGAATTCCTCAAGATAGCGGAATGACCACCACACTTAAAAATCGGCCTTATGAAGAAGAAGGTAGGGTGCTATTTCCACTTTTTTATTCCTTTTTGTTTATTTCTGAAGCAGTATGTGTTAAAATATATTATTTTTAAGAGTAAAATGTTGAATTTTTTTGTAGTATTTTTGTAGCGTTCTAATATTTTACGCAAATATTTTGAATTTTATCTCTTTCATTCCCTTCCGACTTGGCCCCGCCCTTTACCTTTTACTAATACATCTGTTCTTGTGTTAAGTGGTGTGGATTGGGTTGATGTGGACTCTTATGGGAGGTACGGTCTGGATTATGTCATGAAGTGTATGCCGTTTAACAATACCCGAAGAAAAATGTTAAAGGTAATGGAGGCTACAATGTCAACGTTTAACATAAAACAGGAAATTCTATATTTCACTTCACGATCCAATTATATCCCTACGAAGGACTTGTACAGGGGTGCTCAACCCGAATGATCTTGCGAGCCACTTTGCAAATTCATCATAGCTCCACTGGTTGCATGTAAAATTATATATCGCCATATTAGATTTAGACCCACTATAAACATTTTTTTTGGATTGAAAATTGAAAAATAATGAGTTATTATTGTTGTTTTTACTATTACTGTTTCATTTAAACGTGGCTAATGTAATAATAATGATATTAAATGCATATTGTGAGGAAATGTATAACATTAAACTTATTAAGATAGTTTTAATATATAAATATATTTGCATATTAATGCACTTAAAATGCATTTAAGTTCATTTGTTCGATAAATGTCTGATTATTAATTTCAAAATTGCTTGACCAATAGAAAAATTAAAATAATATTCTTTTTTATACATACATAAAAAAAACACATAAATCGGAATAAATGTTCATGCATACATTTCATTCTCTTTGCATAAGTTCAATAGAATTTTATTTAAAGGTGTAGATATTTGAAGGAAATACTTAAATCTAACTCATTTATAACCCTCAGTTGTTTCCAAAATTTCAAAAAATACATGAACAAAATTTAGAGAGGAAAAAAAAGTACATTTCTTATTTTTAAAAGGAGATAACACAAACAAATAAAAAGGTACTGAAAAACAAGGGATAAAATTCCCTTTTATAATATTACACCCCACACCCTATTCAGATTCCTACAAAATAAAAAAAAATCAGCCAAAAATTGACTTTTCTCCACAATCCTCCTGGTACTTTTCCCACTACATACCCCAAAATGTATCAAAAAGAACAGATACAGTTTTTATACATATATCCAAACGGAAACTTTTCCGATAGTACAGCCAGGAACCGAATTCCTTTTTCCCTAACCCCTGTTAAAGCCACGGTTCTGATCCAATAATGACTTTACTTTCTCAGTTTGCAGCACCACAAGAACTCCCCGCTGACTGCTAAGAAAATCCACACGTTATTGGGTTCTTCTCTAAATGAAATGCTGAGGTACTTTCCTGAGAATTCATTCTTCTCTCTCGGAATAAATATATCAGATAGAAATAAATTTAGTTTTTAGAGCTTCTCTCTTTGACTTTCAGCCTAAAATAAAATATGTGGAAGGAAACCGCGTCATTTCTAGCCACAAATAACTTCCTGGTATGGTAGGCTGACGAAGAATTGGTTATGTTATCCGTTTCTTTTTCGCCCCCATCTCCCTTTCTCATCTTGGTGTTGTTTTCATCTTGAAAAGAATTCCTCAAGATAGCGGAATGACCACGATCCTACGCTTAAAAAGAGGCCTTATGACGCAGAAGGTGAGGGTGCTATTTCGACTTCTTTATTCCTTTTTTGTTTATTTCTGAAGCTGCGTGAGTTAAAATAATTTATGTTTAAATGTAAAATGTAGAGTAGTCTTATATGCTTACTAATCTTTTACATAAACTTATATAAATCTTTTTCTTTTAAATAATCTTTTAAATCTTTTTTTTTTTTTTTCGACTTCTTTCTGACTGTTGTTGATTTTGATGATGTGTTGACGTTGACTTCGACTTGAAAAAGAATTCCACGAAGCTGGAATTTAACCACTATCTTGCACTTGAAACGATGTAGTCCATGTCTTATGACGAAGATGTTAGGGTGCCATTGAACTTTTTTTTTTATTCCTTTTGTTTTTATTTTTGGAGCAATTTGAGTTAAAATACATTTTTTAAAAGTGAGTAATTTTTTATATGCTAATTAATCTTTGACATAAATCTTTTATATTCTATCTCTTTTCACTCCTCTCTGACTGTTGTTGTTGATTTTGGTGAAATGTTGGCTTTGTTGTCTGTTACTGTGTTGGCGTTGATTTCAAGAAGAGAACTCCATGAGACAGAGGATTATCCACTATCTAGCACTTAAAACGAGTCCATGTCTTATGACGAAGAAGATAGTGATGCCACTTCCACATCTCTATTTCCTCTTGTTTATTTTTAAAACAGTGTGAGTTAAAAAAATATTTTTAAAAGTAAAATATTGAGTAATCTTTTATGCATAAATTTTTTTATTTTTATATTTTATCTTATTTGATTCCTCTCTGGCTTGGGCGTCTTGGTGTTCATTTCATCTTGAAGAGAACTCCTCCAAATAGCGGAATGAGCACGATCTCATATTTTAAAAAAGAGATAGATGTGTCTTATGACGAAGAAGGTAGGGGTGTTATTTCCACTTCTTTATTCCTTTTGTTTATTTCTGAAACAGTTTTTCTGAGTTAAAATATATTATTTTTAAACGTAAATTGTAGAATATTCTTTTTATGTGCTTTCTAATCTTTAACATAAATCTTTTATATTTTATCTTTTCCACTCCTCTCTGGCTTAGGCGCGTTGGCGTTGATTTCAACTGGAAGAGAACTCCACGAAACAACGGATTAACCACTGTCTAGCACTTAACAACATGACAGGTCATGTCGTAGGACGAAGATATCAGGAGTGCTATTTCCGTTGCTTTATTAATTTTTGTTTATTTCTGAAACAGGGACAGTTAAAATATATTACTTCTTTTAAAAATAATATACTATATATCTAAATCTCACTGTTTCAAAATGAAGAATCTTTTATAAGATTTCTAATCTTTTACATAAATCTTTTGTATTTTATCTCTTTTCACTTTTTCTGACTTGAACGTGTTGGCGTTGATTTCAAATTGAAGAGAACACCACGAGGCAATAGATTAAGAGCGTCTAGCACTTAAAAAAGGTAGACTATATTTTATGACGAAGAAGATAGAGTGCTAATTCCACTTCTTTATTCTTTTTACTATATTTCTAAAGCAGTTTAAATTAAAAATACATTATTTTTAAAAGTAAAATTTATAGTAATGTTTTATATGCTTACATAACTTTTATATGAAACTCTGCGACCATGGCTCAGTGATAACTCGCATAGCTAGTATGCAGGAAAGGCCAGATACGAATCCACTTGTCAGTTGTAATTGCTGCTTTCTGAAAAGAAGAAAGAGAATGGCGCTTTGGCCCCATATATAAAGCCATGCCCTATCGATTACAGGCTGTTGTTGGGAGTCTTCTATGTCCTTTTGTTATACGACAAGCCGTAATGAGTCTGTTGTCTATAAATGTCCTAAAATGTCTTCCGTCAAGAAAGTAAAAAAAAATTCCCGAAAATATTTTTTCCTCATTGCTCGATGGTGAGGTCTTCTTAGCATATATACTTGATACATAATTCTCACCGAGCTTCCACAAAACAACAAAAATATTTAAAACTCGATAGTTACAGCGTATGATCGAATTAAAATATATTTTTATAATATATTGTATAATATATTTTTATAATATATTAACAAAGAGAAGGTATAAATATATTGTATATATATATTACAATATATTGTTTATAATATATTGTAATATATAACATAAAACCAAGATCATTTAACATAAATTAAAAATAAATATCATGGGATTCCTGCTTATTATTTTTTAATTTTTAATTATATATCCATTATAAATGATATGATATAATATACCTGATAAGTAATTATTTTATTAATTTATCCGTTACTACATAATATAATTTTTAAAAATTTGCTGTACACTTTATAGATACTTAATACTTTAATGTATTTATATTATTAGATATCTTAGTCACCATCACTTATTTTTAGTCACGAAAAATTTTTAGTCCTTTTTTTTCTTTTGGAATAAATGCAAAAGAAAGAAATAAACTTGCTTTTTGGATGGAAGAAACAAAGAGCGACAGAAAGAGTTGGCTAAAATAAAATATATGAGAGGAAACCACGTCATTTCTGGCCACAAATAACTTCCTGATATCGTAGTCTGACGAAGAATTGGTAATATTTTCTGTCTTTTTTCCCGGCTCTTCTCTCCCTAAGGCGTTCTGGTGTTCGTTTCATCTCGAAAAATACCCTGAACCTGGAGATTGACCACCAGGGTGAAATATAACTATCTTGCACTTAAAGGAAGGTGTACTGGCTTTCATGAAAAAAGTAGGTTGACGTTATTTCATTTTTATTGCTGCTTTTTATTTATTTTTGCGAAAGGATAAGTTAAAATATAGAAAGTGGATGACATTTTTATATCTTTTCATCTTCAATTGCTTTTCGTTCTCCTTTTATATTTGTACGGAACTTACTTTATATAATTGTACGTGCAATTTTAAAATCTCTTTCAGGCAAAAGTAATTTTTAACATAATGTTAAAGCACATTCTTAGTTTTTGGAATAATTAATTTATAACTGATTTAACAATTCTTAAAATACATAAAAAAAAAGAAAAGTAGTGGTTATATTCAGTAAAATTTAGACACCAACATTTAATTTTCAACCATAATTTTCGATCAATTTGTATGTAATATATGCATGTATATTTGTATCATGGCAATGGTAGTAATTGAAATAATATTCTACATAGTAATTAAATGCATTTTATCTCACACGATTCAATAACAGCTACCCATGCCTGGTTTGGTATGCAAATTTTTATACATTTAGATTGTCCTTATTCTTATCTATGAATAATCTTTTAAATTAATCGTAGTAAATTATCATCATTAAATCATAGTAAATTATGGAAAAAAAATTCTCTACACATATCTCATCATATTTAGATTCATAGAGTGTCTTTAAAATTGTAAAATTTGGTTCGAATGTCAAGTATTTTAATATTGTTATGTAGTACTGTAACAGTAAGGATCTACATGCATTCCCACAACAAACTATAACCTTGAACTCAAAATTATTAGATATTTCTTTCAAGGGCAGGTTGACTCTTACGTTAGACTTCAGTTTTGAATATTTTTCTTGTTTTCTTACCCTCTTTTCGCCTTAGATAGAGGAAAAGGGAGTATAGGGTCCAGTGGAAAGTTCTAGGCAGTACGGAGGATACAAAGACCCTTAAACGAACTGGCTTTTAAGATGATATTTACAAATTCTTCTTAAAAGCGTTCATAATTTAATATTTGTTATATAATTTCATTTTGTATGTTATGTACTACAGTTGTACAATGATGTCTTTGCAATTTTAATAAATAAGACAGCTAAAAGTTCCCCTTAATTATTTAAAAAAAAAATAACTCAGTTCTAATACTTAAACAAGATTACACTCATTTCACTTAAACCACATCAATATTAATATATATACCAATATCCGGTAAGTATTATCAGAAATGATAATACTTAGTTTTATTGATTCCACCAGAAGTCGAAAGAATCACAATATGTCACCTAACGATGCTGTACCAATTTTGGCTGATTGATTTTTTTGAGATTAAAATGGCCTTGTTTCTAGTTTATAAGTGTGCAAATACAAAGCCATTAAAGCATTTTCATTTAAAATTACAAAAATATAATAATAAAATGCTTTGAAATAGAAAAATAAAGGAAATGAACGAAATTTACTAACAATAATGGAAATAAGATTGCACAAAATCTTATTTTGGAATATTTTCTTTGTATAGATTCTTTATATTTAATTATCAATTCAAAGTAATGAAAGGCAACATAAAAGGCTCAAATCCCAAACAAGTTAATGCCAGTTAAGTAATTTAACTTTTAAATATGTTTCATAAAATTTACCCGAAACCACAAACTCACAGAAACACAAGCCAGTTCCTTTTATCCACTTATCTCACTGCAACCACTTAAAAATACAATCGCCATGAAGGTGAAAAATTTGAATACATCGAAAACAAAATGAAAGATTCCATTCTTGTTTAAGGAGGCAACCACAAACCCTAATTTTAAGGCACCGTGTTCATCAACAATACATCAGTGCTGGGGGTGGGGGAGGGAAAAATCTCGTTAACTTAATGGCATCTTGTTATACGGGAACCCCATAAGATGCGAAATTCTCTAGCAAAGCTTAAAATCACTCGGACTTAATCAGGAAAGGTTTCTAGCTTTTCCCAAACAACATTAGAAAGAAGATGGGAAAACCCATGCATTTGCATCAGCGTAGTGATCAATCATTTTCGAAATTTAACTTATTAAATTTTTTTGTGTGCTGATGCATAATGCATTCTTGGAGTACGTTTGGTATTATATTTCAAACAAAAGTTTAATTTAGAATAATTTCTGGTGATTAGTTAGAGATATAATTTAAAATAAGAAATGTTTTTAAACGTTTTTCTGACTGTACAAAAATTAGTTAATTATTATTTTTTTTTTTTTTTGTAGTATACATCTTTATAAAAAAAATAGATTTTGTTATTTTCAAATGCATACTTTGTCTAAATACAACTTTGGCCTAATTCATTCGCCATTAAAAGGTTGAAAATTTTGCAGATTCAGCTTTACCCAGGGAATCCTACTACGGAAAGTTTGCTGCACTCCACTCACATCTTTTCTGCCGCCTCCAATATAAAGGATCACCTCAAATTAAATATAGGATCACTTCTCTTCAAATTCCATTGGATCTGAGGTGAATTTTATATGTATTGATATATATGTAATGTAACGTAGCAATGTAATGTTATATTATGTAATGTAAGAATAATGTAATATAATGTAATGTAATATTATGTAATGTAAGAATAATGTAATATTATGTAATGTAAGAATAATGTAATATTATGTAATGTAAACAATGTCTAGAAATGTATACAATGCATTTATTATGCCTTTTTATCGTTATCGCTTCATATGTTTCAACCCAACCACTTTTAGTCCGTTTTCAATACTTCACATAGATCAGCACCAATCTTAGTGATTCGAACAAGCACACTTAGTTGAGCATCGATTAATGTGTTTCTAAATAGCATACTTTAATTAGTATCTTTTCAGCAAGGTATGGTGACTGTATACTTATAGAGTTTCATTCAAAGCTATTTTTTAATGTACACATAATAACAAAAAAGAAAGAACAGAACAGCAAAAAACAGCTCAGAAATGCTTTTTTAACGTCGTCTAGATCATCACCAATCTTAGTGTTTCGAACAAACACACTTAGTTCAGTATCATTTAATGTTTCGAAAGTAGCGTACTTTAATCAGCATCTTTTCAGCAAGGTATTGCAGCTGTTTATTTTAAAATTGTTGTCACTGTTTACTTCCAGAGTTTCATTTAAACAATATTCGTTAATTTACACATGATAACAAAAAAAAAGAACAGCAAAAAGGGCCAGTAATGTTTCTTTCGACATCGTTAGATCATCACCAATCTTAGTGTTTCGAAACTAAAATTGGTGATGATCTAAAAGATGTTGAAATCACATCTTAGTTCGGCATCACCTAATGTGTTTAGAAACTAGCACATTTTTATCATCTTTTCCAAAGGCTTTGTCACTTACTTTCAGAGCTTCATTAAAACCCTATTCTTTAATTTACACATGATTAGAAAAAAAAAGAAAGAATATTAAAAAAAAAAAACAGAGCACAGTAATGTTTCTTTCAACATCGTTTAGGTCAACTCAATCTTAGTGTTTTGAACATGCCCACTTGGTTCGGCATCACTTAATGTGTATCGAAAGTAGCACACTTTAATCAGCATTGAGGTATTGCTGATGTTTTTCTTAAATCTTCATTAAAATCATATTCTTTTATTTAAGCATGATAACAAAAAGAAAGAAGAGCACAAAAATGTTTTTTTTTTTTCAACGTCGATGGCTAAGTATTTCACAAATAGCCATCTGACAGATTGTTGAGAAAGTGTTTCTTTTCCTTCAGGGGAGATATATTCAGAGGCAATCGTATATTAGATGAATTGATATGCATGCCATTGATATACAGGATATTGTATATTACACGCATGAATGAAAACGAGGAAAACTCCTATCAGATAATCCATATATTGATAACAAACGCTATCATTTCCTATTCAAATATAGTGACTGATGTACAAAATATCCACTGACTTGCACTTTTGCTCTCTTTAATGCTTGTATAATCTACTTTAAACCTTGGGTCCTTGTAAGTTATGACTGGAGAACATTAGGCGTACAAAATATCCACTGACTTGCACTTTTGCTCTCTTTAATGCTTGTATAATCTACTTTAAACCTTGGGTCATTGTAAGTTATGACTGGAGAACATTAGGCGTACAAAATATCCACTGACTTGCACTTTGCTTTTGCTCTTTCTTTAATGCTTGTATAATCTACTTTAAACCTTAGGTCCTTGTAAGTTACCTTGGTCCTTGTAAGTTATGACTGGAGAACATTAGGCGTACAAAATATCCACTGACTTGCACTTTTTGCTCGCTTTAATGCTTGTATAATCTACTTTAAACCTTGGGTCCTTGTAAGTTATGACTGAGAACATTAGGCGTACAAAATATCCACTGACTTGCACTTTTGCTCTCTTTAATGCTTGTATAATCTACTTTAAACCTTGGGTCCTTGTAAGTTATGACTGGAGAACATTAGGCGTACTTTTAAAAAATATCCACTGACTTGCACTTTTGCTCTCTTTAATGCTTGTATAATCTACTTTAAACCTTGGGTCCTTGTAAGTTATGACTGGAGAACATTAGGCGTACAAAATATCCACTGACTTGCACTTTTGCTCGCTTTAATGCTTGTATAATCTACTTTAAACCTTGGGTCCTTGTAAGTTATGACTGGAGAACATTGGGCGTACAAAATATCCACTGACTTGCACTTTTGCTCTCTTTAATGCTTGTATAATCTACTTTAAACCTTAGGTCCTTGTAAGTTATGACTGGAGAACATTAGGCGTACAAAATATCCACTGACTTGCACTTTTGCTCTCTTTAATGCTTGTATAATCTACTTTAAACCTTGGGTCCTTGTAAGTTATGACTGGAGAACATTAGGCGTACAAAATATCCACTGACTTGCACTTTTGCTCTCTTTAATGCTTGTATAATCTACTTTAAACCTTGGGTCCTTGTAAGTTATGACTGGAGAACATTAGGCGTACAAAATATCCACTGACTTGCACATCTCTTTAATTTGCTCAGGTCTTTAATGCTTGTATAATCTACTTTAAACCTTGGGTCCTTGTAAGTTATGACTGAGAACATTAGGCGTACAAAAATATCCACTGACTTGCACTTTTGACTGGAGAACATTCGTACTTTAATGCTTGTATAATCTACTTTAAACCTTGGGTCCTTGTGGAGAACAGTTATGACTGGAGAACATTAGGGGCGTACAAAATATCCACTGACTTGCACTTTTGCTCGTACTTTAATGCTTGTATAATCTACTTTAAACCTTGGGTCCTTGTAAGTTATGACTGGAGAACATTAGGCGTACAAAATATCCACTGACTTGCACTTTTGCTCTCTTTAATGCTTGTATAATCTACTTTAAACCTTGGGTCCTTGTAAGTTATGACTGGAGAACATTGGGCGTACAAAATATCCACTGACTTGCACTTTTTGCTCTCTTTAATGCTTGTATAATCTACTTTAAACCTTGGGTCCTTGTAAGTTATGACTGGAGAACATTAGGCGTACAAAATATCCACTGACTTGCGTACAAATATCCACTGACTTTTTGCTCTCTTTAATGCTTGTATAATCTACTTTAAACCTTGGGTCCTTGTAAGTTATGACTGGAGAACATTAGGCGTACAAAATATCCACTGACTTGCACTTTTGCTCTCTTTAATGCTTGTATAATCTACTTTAAACCTTGGGTCCTTGTAAGTTATGACTGGAGAACATTAGGCGTACAAAATATCCACTGACTTGCACTTTTGCTCTCTTTAATGCTTGTATAATCTACTTTAAACCTTGGGTCCTTGTAAGTTATGACTGGAGAACATTAGGCGTACAAAATATCCACTGACTTACACTTTTGCTCTCTTTAATGCTTGTATAATCTACTTTAAACCTTGGGTCCTTGTAAGTTATGACTGGAGAACATTGGGCGTACAAAATATCCACTGACTTGCACTTTTGCTCTCTTTAATGCTTGTATAATCTACTTTAAACCTTAGGTCCTTGTAAGTTATGACTGGAGAACATTAGGCGTACAAAATATCCACTGACTTGCACTTTTGCTCTCTTTAATGCTTGTATAATCTACTTTAAACCTTGGGTCCTTGTAAGTTATGACTGGAGAACATTAGGCGTACAAAATATCCACTGACTTGCACTTTTGCTCTCTTTAATGCTTGTATAATCTACTTTAAACCTTAGGTCCTTGTAAGTTATGACTGGAGAACATTAGGCGTAGGACTGACAACCCTTCCTCGCAGAAAGAAAACATATCTTGTCTCGAACTCTGACAGTAGATAGAAGGCATTGGCCGACGATGGGCTGTTGCACCAATGAAGATTTGCTTTGGATTCTTTACACTGTTTTATTGCACACTGTAGGTTAATTAGAACGGGACCTACAGTTTAACCATTAACAAACATACATGCCACTGCAGTATTCGAAATGCCACGAACGAAGAAGAAGAAATGCTTGTTTGAGATTTTTTACTGGATTATTAATTCATGTTATTCACGTGAATCAATGCCTGGACAATAACGATTAAAATAAAAAACTAAACTACAATTTTTACTGTAGGTTTTTTTCTTTGAAGGAATGATTAAGTGCATAAATAAGTTTTTAAAACCTTATATACTTTTTTTAATCATTTTCCATGCGAATCATCTAACGTTTTAAACATTAAACGTTTTAAAATGTTCTCATCATGGAGACCAAATTCTTTTTGTTCTCATTTAGATAAACTACTCATCAGCTTAACTACAGTACTTAAATAATTAACGTATCACTACGAAAGAAAGAAATGTTTGCATTAAATCAACTTAAACAAAAATAATTACAAAAACTTGAAAAACAAAAAAAATTAGCAAGCAATTAATTAATCAATTATTTACAAATTTAAAAAAATTGTGTTCATCAACCGTACATCAGAAAGGAGGAGTAAATATTCTCGTTAATTTAATGGCATCGTATTATCTGAGAAAATATTAAAACCACTCGGACTTATACCAAGAGAAATTTCTAGCTTTTCAAAAGAACATTAGAAGGAAGATGAGAAAAACCCATACATTTGCATCAAAGTAGCGATCAATCATCTTTTAACTTATTAAATTTTTACTTCGATTAATGTTTTTTTTTGGGGGGGCGGGGAGCTGGTATAGCCTTTCAACGAAAGTTTGGATTAAAAGTATTTGTGACGTCTAGCATAAATTATGCATCTAAGATGAAAATTGTAGAGAAAAGCTGTGTGTCATGGTATCATTTTATTTTTCGATGAATTGCCTAATTTATTTACCTTTCTGAAATCAAATTACAAGTCGCATTATTTTTAAGAATAGGATTTTTTTTCTCAATGTGTAACTTTGTACTTTTTGATCAGAATAATCATAAAATTAATGAGTCAAATCTATAATATTCTAAATCGAATTTTTTTCTGTATTTTTTTTTAATATTTCTGCTATGCATATATGAATATTTTGATTTATGAATATTTTTTTATATTAGGATTTAATTTCTTACCGCAAATCTGAAATTAAAGTACCAGTTTTGCAGTAAAATGTATAACATACGTTCAAATTTTTAACAAACCTATGTAGATTATCTGTGTTTGTCGTTAGTAAATTTTTATTATTGCTCTATACCCAATAAAAGCCCTATACCCAATGAGATCGATAGGATATACATAAGATTGATCAGAATAATCATGCAATAAAGGAGTCAAATCTATAATATTCTAAATAAAAATTTTCTGTATAATATTTCTGCTATACATATATGAATATTTCGATTTATGAATATTTTTTTATAATAGGATTTAATTTCTTGATGTAAATCAAAAATTAAAATACAAATTTTGCAATAAAATGAGTAACTTATACTCAGATTTTTAACAAGCCCATGTAGCTTATTTGTGTTTGTTACCATTATATATTAAGCTCTATAGCCAATAAGAAACAGTTTATTTCTTGTTAGCTTAATAATTTACACTGAAGTGACAAAAGTCATGGGATACCTCTTAATATCGTGTCGGCCCTCCTTTCGCCCGGCGAAGTGCAGCAACTCGACGTGGCATGGACTCAACAAGTCGTTGGAAGTCTTCTGCAGGAATATTGAGCCATGCTGTCTCGATAGACGTCCATAATTGTGAAAGCGTTGATGGTACAGGATTTTGGGCACGAACAGACCTCTCGATGATGTCCCATAAATGCTCGATGGGATTCATGTCGGGCGATCTAGGTGGCCAGATCATTCGTTGGAATTGTCCAGAATGTTCTTCAAACCAATCGCGAACAGTTGTGGCCCGGTGACATGGCGCATTGTCATCCATAAAAATCCCATCGTTGTTTGGGTACATGAAGTCCATGAATGGCTGCAAGTGATCTCCAAGTAGCTGAACATAAGCATTTCCAGTCAATGTTCAGTCCAGTCGAACCAGAGGACCAAGTCCATGCCATAAAAAAGCAGCCCGCACCATTACGGAGCCACCACCAGCTTGAACAGTGCCTTGCTGACAGTTTGGGTCCATGGCTTCGTGGGGTCTGCGCCACACTCGAACCCTACCATCAGCTCTTACCAACTGAAATCGTGACTCATCGGACCAGGCCACGGTTTTCCATTCATCTAGGGACCAACTGATATGCTCACGTGCCCACGAGAGTCGCTGCAAGCGATGTCGTTCTGTCAGTAAAGGCACTCAGTCGGTCTTCTGCTGGAATAGCCCAAGAAAGCCAAATTTCTCCGCACAGTTCTAACAGACAAGTCCCTTGTACGTCCCACATTGATTTCTGCGGTTATTTGACGCAGTGTTGTTTGTCTGTTAGAATTTACGACTCTTTGCAGACGTCGCCGGTCTCGGTCGTTAAGTGCAGGCGGTCGACCACTGCGCTGTCCATGGTGGGATGTTATGCCTGAAATTTCATACTCTCGGCACACTCTTGACACAGTGGATCTGGGAATGTTGAATTCCCTAACGATTTCGAAATGGCATGACCCATGCGTCTAGCTCCAACTAACATTCCGCGTTCAAAGTCTGTTAATTCCCGTCGTGCGGTCATCATCACGTCAAAACCTCTTCACATGAATAACTTGAACAGAAATGAAAGCTCTGCGCTAAAGCACTGCGCATTTATACCTGTTCTACGCGATGCTACTGCCATCTGAAAATTTGCATATTGCTATCCCATGACTTTTGTCACTTCAGTGTATATTAAGCTCTATAGCCAATAAGAAACAGTTTATTTCTCGTTAGCTTAATAATTTATGTAAACTAAATTATTTTCAAAACTATAGCAAGATACGCAATGGTAAATTACATGTGTTCCAACTTCAGGTTATTTTCATTTGCAATTATGGTGGTAAATATGTAGCAGATTCAATATGATTTAAAGGCATCAAGGTGGCCTCTTACAGTACACCAACATTTTATTACAATGTGTGCATAACTCTCCCATGCGTGGCTTGATGGCCAATTGGCTAATACTGTGGTCTTTGGTACCACACGCTTCAGATTCGAATGCGGACAGTGACATGTATGATTATCAGTGGTTCGGAATCCACGTTAAACTATAGGTCCAGGTCTAATTAGCCCAAAGTGTGCACAAAATGACCGTTGAGCTACAAACCAAATCCCTGGGTAGCATCTACATGTTAACATATCCAATTTCATCTTCACTAACCGAACAAAATGACTCTCCTGTAGAAATTTTATCGTGGCCATTACAGCAATCATGTTGAAACTTTCGATTGAACATATTTTATGTGATATCGAATAAAGTAACTGACCACCATATGGATGCTTAAATCTTCAATAAAATTATTTACATTTCATGAACATTTTTATTAAATTAGTTTTATTTTATTAAATTAATGATTAAATTAACTAATCGTTTATATCAATTAAAGATGCAAAAATTCCAAATGACTAGACATTAACTGGTCGTAACTTTTATCGACCAGGTAATAGACCTATGAACATTTTTGTTAAAATGTATTTAATTCAATTTTATTTTATTAAATTAATAGCATTAAATTAACTAACCGTTTATATGAAATATGCAAAAAAAAAAATCCGAATGACTAGACAATACACAGTTTTCATTTTTATCAGTATTTATATCTATAAACATTTTTGTTAAAAGGTAATGAATTTAGCTCATTTTTAAAATCATAAGTTATGTAAATTCACAAAAAAAGTTTCTTTAAATTATTTATTTGTTCATAAATTAACACGAACCATTTTGCTCAAGTCCATAATAATGATATTACCATGTATTAAGAATGTAAATAAAATTACGTCCTATAGTTATAATTAAAACCACTAAATTTAAATGAAAAAGTACCTCTGTAAAAAAATTACTTGAATTCTGCAAAATAACACTAAATCATATTTATGAGTTCTCATAAAAACATATAAAACTCTTAAAAAAACTCATTCTTATTTTATAGAAGCTTCCATGCGTTTGAATATACTCAATTATAATACTCATTATTTAATAACTTTAGCATCTACAAGAAATAAAAAAAATTATGATTTTATGATTCAATAGATTACAAATATGTAAAGCATTATTAAAAAATCATTTTAATTTTTTATCTAATTTCCAAATTCCTTTTACGACGCTTAAAAGGCAGTGTTTCTGTAACAAATGGTAAAGAGCATTATAAAAATTCTATGAGACAATTAATTTAATGTATGCTTCCTATATTATGCAAAGAATGCCAAAATGGACTTTCCAAATTTTTTTTTATTTTGTTGTATGCACACACACACACACACACACACACACACATACGCACACACGGATATATATATATATATATATATACCCATAGAGTAATAATAAAATAAAGTGGCCTTGATAATTCGGAAAGAACAAAATGCTGAGGTCAATATCACTCCTATATTTCGTACTAGAATTGGAGTTGCATCTGTTTGGCTCATTTTCCAGAATTGTTTCCTTAACAAAAATAATTTAATTTTTTTCTTATTATATATAAAAATTATTAATAAAAAATGCAATATCTTAGTGCAATGAGCAGAGAATGCAATTTTCTCAATTTTCCAATGCCTTTATTAAAGGAACAATAACATACAATTCTCAAATTATAAAGATTTAATAAAGTTTAGTATTGCATGCATAAGACTTTTAAAACGTGCAAAATATTTAAAAAATTATTTTTGATCGTAGAAAAAAAAGATATTTATTTAGAAACATTAAACTTACATTTATTCAAAGTTAAAAAAAAATGTTGAAAATTTGAAATTTGTTTAAAAATAGTTGTTTTCGTAATTGATTTTCCCTTTCTTTCAAAAAATATCCAACAGTATAGATAGTTCACAAGTTATCATAGCACAAATGTTCTAAATTGGTTAAAATTATTAATGGTCAAATATAAATTTTTAGCTATTCATCAAAATAAAAATTATGAATCTAACATAATACATGCATCAATGTAAAAAATATTAATTGTATTTAATTGAAGGAATTGCATTTAAAACATTCTATATTCAATCAATGTAACAAAAATAAGCCTACGCAGTTAATAATATAATAAGGTCTTCCATTCACAAATTATTTCTAAAAAATACACAGATGTAATCATTTTAACAGCTTAACCATTTGTTTTTCAGAGCAACCCAAAAAGACAAAATAGCCCGACGAAAATGAATGGGGTAAACTGGTTGCATGTTTCAATCTGGCAACCAGTCTATTTTATTACTCCTGTAAAATTTAACCTTTTTAGACACCTTGATATATTCATTTAATTAAAATATATTTAAAGTTACAGCAGCAAAAAAATCCAAATGTGTCCAAGAACTACAACATATTCTAATAATAATCACGAACCTTCAACAATAAAAAAAAATCTCTTCGAATATAATAGTTATTGATAATATTTTGTCACTTATTATTTTTTGTGTAAAATGACATAAGATGTCATTATTCTTTTTATATTTAATTCTGTTTTTCTTTTCATATTTAATTTTATAATTTTTTTCTCTTCTTTATATTTAATTCTGTTTTCTGTTTCTGCTGTTTTCTGTTTATATTAAATTATTTTATTATTTATTTCTGTCTATATGAAATAAATAATGTGTAATCAAGCAATAAAATTAAAACATTATTTTTCCTTTAACAAAGAAAAATTAAGTTAAATTTTTCACTTAAAAAATTATTTCTGTTGCTTTTTTAAATGATCACGTTAAACTTAAAATAACAAGAAAAGGGTATCACATTAGAATTTAGCAAGTTTGTGCTATGGCGTTCATAACCGAATTTAAGCAACTCAACTAGAGAATGGGAATTTTGCATGCCATTTTTTGGGCAACGATTCTTCAACTTCTGGGATGTTACTTGACTTATGAGTCAGAACTGATTGACTCAAGTATTTTGGTAATACTTGGTATCAGTCAATATGTACAGATCTATGCTGAATTGTTCATAGAGGAGTAGTTTCATTAGAATTAACAAATACTTGGACCTAGGACTTGAAGTAAACCATTGGATATGTTTCAGATTAGCCATGAGCCATCTAATGTGTACCATGCGGACTGGTTACTTTGCATCCACATATTACCACCAAAATTTGGAGATAAACAACCCCAATTGTGGCATCTGGTGAGTTCACACCTTCCTTTCCATTTCCTATACAGTCCTTTTTTTTTCAGTAAATCCCTAGATAGGAAACAATAAATTCCTAGATAAGAAAAGGTAAATCCCTTGACTGGAAAGTCTTTAGTTAGGACTAGATAACGGATTTTCAGGTCAAGGAAATGACATCCTCTGCAGGGACACGGAAGTTTTCAGTTTACCATATCTTGTTAGATTTCAAAATAAACGCTACTAATTCAAAAACGCAACTCACAATACATCAAGCAACTCTTACAAATAAATTAACATTACATTTCTTTTTTAAGATTCAGACACTTGTCTTGGATCATTAGAGCTTTATAATATCCAAACAAATAAGGAGTACAAACGTATTTAAATAACATATACTTTAGCTGAAAAGAACTATCTAGAGTAAATTACATAAGTTTTCCAACTTAAAATAAATCATTCTTATTTTCCTCTTAAAAATTCAAAAAAATTATCATATACCCTGACTCATTTTTACCGTAAATTACACAATACCCACTTCTCCATAAGCTTTATTAAAAAAATCCAAAAATGTCTCAGGATTATCTTGTGAGAAAAAACGTATTGCATTATATGTACTTTTTTCCTCATCTCTTGCAATTCGCTTTCACAGCTCATAATGGGCTGTCGTCTGGCAACAAAAGCTGAAGAGCTTCATAAAACCTCTTTCATACCATCACTTCCTCACTTAATTCCCGGCCAATACCTCTTCGCTGCATCCTAATGCAAAGGCTCATTAATAATGGATTATATAATGCCTTATCTACACCTTGTGTTTACATCGGAGTGCTTTATTCAATGAAAGTGGGTCCCATTCTCTCTTTTGCCGGATAATATATATTACTCTTTGCTTTATCTCTCCATGGTGAATGTATCTGAGAAAAAGTGTGACACTAGAATTAGCTGGTAATCTTTCCTTTATGTCTGCTAAATAATGGCATTGTCATGGCCAGCGATCATATTTTAACACTCTTATAGAGAATCTCGAAGACATATTGTCTGTGACTCGTCTGGTGTAAGAACGATAAATTTGAAACATATACTGTGAAAGTCGATTTCAGATAAATGCATGGTTATTAGAATAAAAAATATGTTTAAATGTATATATGTTTAAAGATATTTAGTAACGACATTTCAACAGTGATACTCTGAAATCAGTAAAGGTTTAAATGAATTACAGTTATAAATGACAATAGTTAAACATTTTTGTAGCGTAACGTTTATCATAAAATGTTTGACACTAAAAATTCAGTGTTAATCTTTGGGGCTAAAAAAAAGGATATTGTCAAAACCAAAGAAAAAAATTTAGCACTGTTATGGACAGCTTGATGTCTATAAGGATGATTCTCTGTGATTCTTATAGATAATAGCTGGTGTAGTAGTAATACATTTGTAACGAAGATAGTTTTATCAATCAATCAATTTTATCAATCCACGTTTAAAACTATTTAGTAAATCCTAAATCAACTCCCAACACATCAGGCTCCTCTGGCTTTGACAAAAAAAAATAGACAGGCTCTTTTTATTTTAACTTTCTGACACTTGTCTTTGGATCATTATATTAGAGCTTTATAATATCGAAATAAATAAGGAGCACAAAAGTATTTAATTAACATAAGTTTTCAATGGAAAAGAACCTTTGTAGAGTAAATTACATGAGTTTTCTAACATAAAATAAATCACACTTATTATCCTCTTAGCAATTCAAAAATTCTCATATAACTAGGCTCACTTTTATCATAAGTTACACAAAGCCCATTTCTTCATATACTTGATAAAAAAATTTCTCAGGTTATTATTAAAAACGCATTATTAAAAACGTATTGCATTATATGTACTTTTTTTTCTTCTCTTCTCTTGCAATTTGCTTTCACAGCTCATAATGGGCTGTCGTCTGGCAACAAAAGCTGAAGAGCTTCATAAAACCTCTTTCATACCATCCCTTCCTCACTTTGGCACTTTTCAATTTTGGCACTAAAATTCAGTGTTAATCTTTTCAGCTAAATAATGGTGTTGTCATGGCCAGCGATCATATTTGAACACTCTTATAGAGAACCTCGAAGACATATTGTCATTGACTCATCTGGTGTAAGAACGATAAATTCGAAAAAGATAGTATCAGTCGACTTGAGATAAAATGTATGGTTATTATAATACCATATAAATGTTTAAATATATTTAGTAACGTCATTTCAATATTAAGAATCTGAAATCAGTATGGGTTTAAATGAATTCCAGTTATAAAGAATAACAATAGTTAAACATATTTGAAAGTGTAACGTTTATTATAAAAACAATTGGCACTAAAATTTATCTTTTAACTTTTGGGCTAAAAATGACATTGTCAAATTCGAAAAAAAAAAATTTAGCACTTTTATGGATAACTTGATGTTTTATAAGGTAGATTCTCTGTGATTCTTATAGATATTCGATGTCGTAGTAGTAATACATTTGCAACGAAGAATAGTCTTATCAATCAATCAAATTTATCAATCAACGTTTAAACCTATTTAGTAAATCCTAAATCAACTCCCAACATATCAGGCTTCACTGGCTTTTACAGAAAAAAAAAAATTAAGATTAGATTTACCTTTTATTTTAACTTTGTGGTACACGTCGTGGATACTTTTATTAGACCTTAATAATAATCAAATAAATAAGGAGTACAAACGTATTTAATTAACATATGCTTTCAATGAGAAAGAACCTATTTAGAGTACGTTACATGAGTTTTCTAACATAAAAATAAATCACACTTATTATCATAGATCCTCATAGAAATTCCAAAAATTCTCATATAACCTGACTCCTTTTATCATAAATTACACAAAACCCCTTTTTCCACATGCTTTATAAAAAAAAAATTTCTCAGGTTTCTCTGGCGAGAAGCATTATTGAAAACGTATTGCATATATATACTTTTTTTCTCTTCTGTTGCAATTCGCTTTCACAGCTCATAATGGGCTGTCGTCTCGCAACAAAAGCTGAAGAGCTTCATAAAACCTATTTCATATCATCGCTTCCCTCGCTGAAATCCCGGCCAATACCTCTTCGCTGCATCCTAATGCAAAGGCTCATTAATAATGGATTATATAATCCTTTATCTACACCTTGTGTTTACATCGGAGTGCTTTATTCATTGAAAGTGGGCCCCATTCTCTCTCTTGCCAGAGAATATATATTACTCTCTGCTTTATCTCTCCATGGTGAATGTATCTGAGAAAAGTGTGACATTAGAATTTGCTGGTAATCTTTTCTTTATGTCGTCTAAATAATGCATTGTCATGGCCAACGATCATATTTTAACACTCTTTTAGAGGCAGGGTGGAATGTCGAAGACATATTGTCAGTGACTCGTCTGGTGTAAGAACGATAAATTTCAAATGAATAGCGTGCCAGTCGATTTGAGATAAATGTAGGTTATTTGAATACCATATATACGTTTAAAGATATTTAGTAAAGTTATTTCAATACTGAATATCTAAAAGCAGTAAACGTTTAAATGAATTCCAGTTATAAATGAGAATAGTTAAACATATCTGTAGTGTAACGTTTATCATAAAACACTTGACACTAAAATTCCTTGTTAAACTTTTAGGCTAAAAATGACATTTTCAAATCCAAAGAAAACATTTTAGCACTGTTATGGACAACTTAATATGGATGATTCTCTGGGATTCTTATAGATATTATATGTGTGTAGTAGTAATAGGTTTGTAACGAAGAATAGTTTTATTCAATCAATAAATTTTATCAATCAACGTTTAAAACTATTTAACAGAGCCTAAAATCCCCCAACACATCAGGCTGCTCTGGCTTTTACAAAAAAAAATTAAGATTAGATTTATCTTTTTTTTTTAACTTTCTGACACTTGTTTTGGATCATTATATTAGATCTTCATAATATCCAAATAAATAAGGAATATATAATTAATATTTGCCATCAATTTAAAAGAACACATCGGGGGTAAAATAAAAAAAAATTTCTAATATAAAAATAATTCACTCTTATTATCCTCTTCGAAATTCAAAAAATACTCATATAACCTGACTTACTTTTATCATAAGTTACACAAAACCCATTTTTTCATAAGCTTTATAAAAAACTTCTCAGGTTTCTCTTACGAGAAGCATTATTGAAAACATATTGCATTATATATACTTTTTCTTCTCTTGCAATTCGCTTTCCCAGCTCATAATGGGCAGTCGTCTGGCGACAAAAGCTGAAAGAGTTTCATAAAACCTCTTTCATACCATCGCTTCCTCGCTTAATTCCCCGGCCAATACCTCTTCTCTGCATCCTAATGCAAAAGCTCATTAATAATAGATTATATAATCCCTTATCTACAGCTTGTGTTTACATCGGAGTGCTTTATTCATTGAAAGTGGGCCCCATTCTCTGTTGCCAGTGAATATATATTACTCTTTGCTTTATCTCTCCATGGTGAATGTAGCTGAGAAAAGTGTGACACTAGAATTTGCTGGTAATCTTTCCTTTATGTCGGCTAAATAATGGCATTGTCATGACCAGCGATCATATTTTCACACTCTTATAGAGGCAGGGTGGATTCTCGAAGACATATTGTCAGTGATTCGTCTGGTGTAAGAACGATAAATTTGAAACGAATAGCGTGTCAGTCGATTTGAGATAAATGTATGGCTATCTGAATACCAAATATATATATGTGTGTGTGTGTTTAAAGATATTTATTAAAGTATTTACCATATTAGGAACCTTAGATCAGTGACAGCTGTTTAAATGAATTACAGTTATAAATAAGAAAATAATTATTTAAAGAACCATATTTGTACTGTAACGGTTATCATAAAACGTTTGACGCTAAATTTCACTGTTAGTATTTTTTTTTTTTTTTTTTTTTTGCTAAATAATGATATTTTCTGAACCATACAGAACTTCTATCAATAATTTGAAACGAATAGCGTGCCAGTCCATTTGAGATAAATGTGCAGTTATTAGAATACCAAATATGTTTCTCTATACATTTAATACCATATCTTCCATATCCAAATATGTTTCTCTATACATTAATACCATATATATTTATATATACATGTATAAATATAGTCAGTAAACTCACATTTTCAATATTGAGAAATTAAAATCAGTAAAGTTTTAAATGAATTCTGTTTACAAATGCCAATAGTTAAACATATTTGTAGTGCAACGTTTATCATGAAGCTTTTGACTCAAAATTCATTGTTAAACTTTTGGGCTAAACAATGACATTGCCAAATGCAAAGAAAACATTTTAGCACTGTTATGGACAACTTGATGTCTATAAGGATGATTCTCTGTGATTGTTATAGAAAAAATGCTCATATAACTTGACTCACTTTTATCATAAGTTACATAAAACCCTCATTTCCATAAGTTGTATAAAATCCAAAAATTTCTCAGGTTTCTCTGGCGAGAATCATTATATATACTTTTTTTCCCTCTTTTCTTGCAATTCGCTTTCACAGCTCATAATGGGCTGTCGTCTGGCAACAAAAGCTGAAGAGCTTCATAAAACCTCGTTCATACCATCACCTCCTCGCAATTTAATTCTCGGCCAATACCTCTTCGCTGCATCCTAATGCAAAGGCTCATTAATAATGGATTATATAATCCCTTATCTACACCTTGTGTTTACATCGGAGTGCTTTATTCATTGAAAGTGGGACCCATTCTCTCACTTGCCAGAGAATATATATTACTCTTTGCTTTATCTCTCCATGGTGAATGTAGCTGAGAAAAGTGCGACACTAGAATTTGCTGGTAATCTTTCCTTTATGTCGGCTAAATAATGGCATTGTCATGGCCAGCGATCATATTTTTAACATTCTTATAGAGAATCTCGAAGACATATTGTCAGTGACTCGTCTGATGTAAGAATGATAAATTTGAAGTGTGTCAATAGATTTGAGATTAATGTATGTTATTAAAATACCATATATATGTTCAAAGATATTTAGTAATGTTATTTCAATATTGAGAATCTTAAAACAGTACAGGTTTAAGTGAACTCTTGTTATAAATAAGACAATAGTTATGTAAAGAAACATATTTGTAATGTAACGTTTATCATAAAAAATTTTTCCACTAAAATTCAGTGTTAATCTTTTTGCTAAATAATGGTATTGTCATGGCCAGCGATCATATTTTAACACTTTTATAGAGAACCTCGAAGACATATTGTCATTGACTCGTCTGGTGAAAGAACGATAAATTTGAAACGAATAGAGTATCCGTCGATTTGAGATAAAATGTATCGTTATTATAACACCATATAAATGTTTAAAGATATTTAGTAACGTCATTTCAATATTAAGAATCTGAAATCAGTATAGGTTTAAATGAATTCCAGTTATAAATAACAACAGTTAAACATATTTGAAGTGTAACGTTTGATATAAAACGTTTGACACTAAAATTTATTTTTTAACTTTTGGGCTAAAAAATGACATTGTCAAATCCAAAGAAAAAAATTTAGCACTTTTATGGATAACTTGATGTTTATAAGGAGGATTCTCCGTGATTCTTATAGATATTAGATGGTGTAGTAGTAAAACATTTGTCACGAAGATAGTTTATCAACCAATCAATTTTATCAATCCACGTTTAAAACTATTTAGTAAATCCTAAATCAACTCCCAACACATCAGGCTTCACTGGCTTTTACAGAAAAAAAATTAAGATTAGATTTACCTTTTATTTTAACTTTGTGGTACATGTCGTGGATACTTTTATTAGACATTAATAATAATCAAATAAATAAGGAGTACAAACGTATTTAATTAACATATGCTTTCAATGAGAAAGAACCTATTTAGAGTACGTCACATGAGTTTTCTAACATAAAAATAAATCACACTTATTATCATAGATCCTGTTAGAAATTCAAAAAATTCTCCTATAACCTGACTCACTTTTATCATAAGTTACACAAAACCCCTTTTTTCACATGCTTTATGAAAAAAAAAATCTCAGGTTTCTCTGGCGAGAAGCATTATTGAAAAAGTATTGCATTATATGTACTTTTTTCTTCTCTTCTCTTGCAATTCGCTTTCACAGCTCATAATGGGCTGTCGTCTGGCAACAAAAGCTGAAGAGCTTCATAAAACCTCTTTCATACCATCCCTTCCTCGCTTAATTCCCGGTCAATACCTCTTCGCTGCATCCTAATGCAGAGGCTCATTAATAATGGATTATATAATCCCTTATCTACACCTTGTGTTTACGTCGGAGTGCTTTATACATTGAAAGTGGGACCCATTCTTTCTTGCCGGAGAATATATATTACTCTTTGCTTTATCTCTCCATGGTGAATGTAGCTGAGAAAAGTGTGACACTAGAATTTGCTGGTAATCTTTCTTTTATGTCAGCTAAATAATGACATTGTCATGGCCAGCGATCATATTTTTACACTCTTATAGAGGCAGGGTGGAATCTCGAAGACATATTGTCAGTGACTCGTCTGGTATAAGGACGATAAATTTGAAACTAATAGTGTGCCAGTTGATTTGAGATAAAATGTATGATTATATATATGTTATATATGTTAAAAGATATAGTAAAGTCATTTCAATATTGATCAACTAATATCAATAATGGTTTAAATGGATTCCTGTTATAAATGATATTAGTTAAACATATTTGTAGTGTAAAATTTATTACAAAAGGTATGACATTAAAATTCATGGTAGAATTTTTGGGCTAAAAAAAGTGACATTGTCAAATGCAAAGAAAACATTTTAGCACTGTTATGGACAACTTGATGTCTGTAAATATGATTCTCTCTGATTCTTATAGATGTTAGATAGTGTGGTAGTGACACAAATGTAACGAAGGATAGATTTATCAATCAATGAATTTCAATTTAAAACTATTTAATAAAGACAATTATTGATTACAATTATTTCAAATGAACCAAGCATTAATAAATTGGCATTTATAAAGGCATTTGATAAATTTATTCTCATAATTCAAAAGCTCAACTCACTATACATCAGGCTGCTCTGGCTTTTACAAAAAAATTAACATTAGATTCCTTTTTTTTTTATTTTAACTTTCTGACACTTGTCTTGGATTTTTTTTATTAGAGCTTTATAATGTCCAAATAAGTAAGGAATACAAACGTATGTAATTAACATATGCTTTATCTGAAAAAGAACCTATCTAAAGTAAATTACATAAATTTCCTAACATAAAAATAAATCACACTTATTGTCATAGATTCTCTTAGAAATTTAAAAAAGTCTCATATAACCTGACTCACTTTATCATAAGTTACACAAAACCCTCTTCTTCATCAGCTTTATAAAACAATTTCTCTGGTTTCTCTTACGAGAAGCATTACTGAAAAAATACTGCATTATGTATACGTATTTCTTCTCTTGTCTTGCAATTCGCTTTCACAGCTCATAATGGGCTGTCGTCTCGCAACAAAGGCTGAAGAGCTTCATAAAACCTCTTTCATACCATCACTTCCTCGCTTAATTCCCGGCCAATACCTCTTCGCTGCATCCTAATGCAAAGGTTCATTAATAATGGATTATATAATCCCTTATCTACACCTTGTGTTTACATCAGTGCTTTATTCATTGAAAGTGGGCCCCATTCTCTGTTGCCAGTGAATATATATTACTCTTTGCTTTATCTCTCCATGGTGAATGTAGCTGAAAAGTGTGACACTAGAATTTGCTGGTAATCTTTCCTTTATGTCGGCTAAATAATGGCATTGTCATAGCCAGAGATCATATTTTAACACTCTTTTAGAGGAAGGGTGGAATCTCGAAGACATATTGTCATTGACTCGTCTGGTGTAAGAACGATAAATTTGAAACGAATAACGTGACAACGATTTGAGATAAATGTAGGTTATTGGAATACCAAATATGTTTAAAAATATATAGACATATGTGCATATACACATATGTTTAAAGAACTTAGTAAAGTCCTTTAAAGTTTAAATGATTTCCAGTTATAAATAAGACAATAGTTATTTAAAGAAACATATTTGTAATGTAACATTTATCATAAAACATTCGACACTAAGTTCGCTGTTAGTCTTTTTTGTTGGCAAAATAATGATATTGTCAAAACCAGATTTGATGTCTGTAAAGGATGTTTCTTATGATGGAAAGTGATACATTTTATATGATGTAATAGTGATACATTTATTTACTACTACTATTGTACAATTATTTATTACAAATGTTAAATGTGTCAAAAATTAAAAAAAAGTGTTATTTACAAATGCATTTATTAAATTTAACAAATTCATTTAAATTAAAATGCTCTTAGAAATATCACTTTCGTTTGCCTTACACTAAGAAAAATATTTGGTGTACAAAGCACCAATGATTCATTATATGTGTTTAAAATTTATTTATTGTATCTTCTGTTTGCATCTTAGTATTTTGTCTACATAAATTATTGTATATTTTAATGAATTCTTCTTCTTTTATAATAATAATTGAAAATTAAAACTTCTCCCTAAAAATTCAAGCTATTTTTGCATTAAATCATTGACTTATTTCATTCTTTAAAATGTTTCTCATATTAAGAAAATGATTCAGTAGGATGATTCTTCCATAATTATTTTTTATTTTTTGTGCAACAATCCCAGTCTACATTAACAATACTACATATTTGTTGTACCTATCCCATCTACTTCAATAATACTACATATTTGTTGTACCTATCATGATCGTAAGAAAACATTTATATTTAGAACTATAATAGAACAAAAATCACACTTAGCATCTTTCCTGTAAAACTACTTAGTATCATTCACCACATGTATATTACATGTCAGATGTACAAAAGATAAGTGCGACAGGCGTATGTCGTCTATAATTTTTAAATTTTATAATTTGGGAGAGGAAATAAAATATAATCAACATTCTTATATAATATAATTAACATATAATTATAATTTTTTTTTCTAAGTAGCCAAAACTTAACTTACCCTATCCAATGTTTGAACATATTTAGTATATTTTTTTTTTTTTTAAAAGAGATCATTTGGAATGGGTAAACAGAGCGATGAAAATGAGTAAACAGATTTCATAATATATTTGCTGTTACCCAGAGACCCCCACATGTGATTTGGTACATTACACTAAAAATAGTAATAAAAGCAGGAATTATAAACATCAGAGGAAATTGTAATACTTTTTGTGCATCGTATTAAATAAAACAAATAAAAACCAGCAATACTACATTTTGTTAAACTTAGATTGTATATTCTAATTTTTTAAAAATATATTTACGTTTGAAACTACAGCTGAACAAAAATTATAACTGCCATCTTTTCTGTAAAAACCACTTAAGATCATATAACACATTTACATAGCATTGTAGATAAACAAAACAGGAATTACAGAAGCCTTTTGACAATATACTCTAGTCTATAATTTTAAATTATATAATTTGAAAAAGAAGAAAAATATATGACTAATAATTGCTTTTTTTTATGTAGAAAAACTCAGCTCAACCTATTTAGACTGAATTTTAACATAATTAATATCTGCTTTCTTTTCAGCGGATAGTACTTCAACTAAGATGTACATATACTGTTAATGATTTGGTGCTTCAGTGCAAAATGGAGGGTTTAATACATTACACCGATAACAGCTGGGAAAAAGAGAATGATAAATACCGGAAGAAAATGTACTATCACCTTTCATGTCGTATCAAAAAAAAAAAAAAAATAAACTTAGAAAATTTCAATTAATTAGCTTAATTGTTAATATGAGATATTTATCATAATATTTTAATTTAGATAGATATTTTCCATCTAATCCAATTTTAAAACTGCACTGAATTTACAACAAGAATCAAACTCTAATCATCTTGCAGTCTAACTAATACATACTACTGCTAACCAATTGATAGGCATATAATTGTTGTTTAAATCTATCCAGTTCCAATAAAATATACTTTTGAATTTACTTGTTTTTATAATTTAAACCTTGATGATAGTGAACATTTACCATCACAAAACACAACTACCACATTTGAAATACTAAGGATTTAGCTGCTTCAACAACAGCACTTCCATGTTTAGACGGTGCTGTCCAATTCAAACCACAAGCACCACAAGCCGACTCTGCCCGGTTTAATCAACGTTTTCCGTAAGCAATATTCCAGCAGCGGTTCATTACAGTGCCATAACGGCCACAAGCGGTCAGCCTAAAATACGATATTTTAACCCTCTTAATTTTACGCCACGCGGAACCGGCGATTGTTTCCCTTAAGACAACGAACTCTTGTCGCTATGGTAACCGGAGGCAATATCGTGGGATCCTCGACATCCCCTTCAGGAAAAGAGTGACTCCAAGCCTTGATGTCATATCCGGTTTCCGGTGGATTTTTATAAAGAGTAGGGGGGGCATTTTTTATGTGAATTTTTTATCTGCTACATTGGATGCATATGAAACCCAAGTAGCACATAAAAAAAAAAAAAACACCGAGAGAAGTTCTCCATTTTGGTTAAAAAAAGGATTTATTGAAATTCTTAGAGGCAAAACGTATATATTTCTTATATAAATCTAAAAATTACAAATTTAAAATGTGAATATTTCAATATTAAGAGTGTATAAATGGAAGAACTTGCATAAAAATTACTTTTTTATTTTCATAAAATTACACTTCACCGCCCACAATTTAACCTTCAATGACTAAACCATTTACTTATTAATAATAAGATTATTAAGCAAGGTATTTGATATGTTATACAATTGATCTGTATTGTATTAAAATCATCTACATTTTATTTAGGAAAAATTATATTTCAGAGATTATATTACTTTTACCTCAGAGAACCTCATTTTTAAAAATTATATAATAAGAGAAATATATAAGCCTTATAGCAGTCTTAAATGCTCAGATAGCTTTTAACGTATAATACAGTTTAATCACTGGTTAAAAGAAATATATTTTCACTTTTTATAAATAAATGTGTTTTCAAATTCCAACGTACTAATATATCATGTTCATTAGAAAAAAATACTATTAAAATACTGGATAAATACTATTTGACTTTTTAAAAAATTAGAACAGGAAAGACAAATTCTGCCACAGACATACTTCTCTCCACATCAAATGGAGTAGAATTGTTTATGATACTACAATGATTTTCATCTGTAGACAGAAATCCATCGATGAGACACTATATATATATATATATATACACTCATGTCCATAAATTAAGGATAATTCAGAATCACGCAGAAATTGAACTCTAAAATAAAAAATTTAACCTGTAAAATTATCACTCACATCTTGAAGAAGAATATGCAAATTACAGGAAACCACCAGATGGCTCTGATAGTACGTCACAATGACGAGAGTGTAAGAGAGGGGGTATATAAGGAATGGTGGCAAAGAAGTAAAATTGTTTACAAGCGCTTTAAATGCCTTTCAGTGCAATAACCAGCATAGTTATGGCACAAAGGAAGCATTTGGATGATTTTACGTGGTAGAATTATCGGACGACTGGAATGGACGTACCCAGCTGGAAGTATCCGAGGAACTTGGAATCGCCAAAGAGTGTCATCTCCAGGCTTTGGCAACGATTCCATGATGATGGTAATGTGAGTAGATGTTACAGCACAGGTCGCCCCGAGTTACAACGCCGAATGAGGACCGGTATTTAGCAGTTACTGCCAAAAGAAACAGACGGAGTACAGCATCAGACCTGTCTCGACAGCTCTTTTCAGCTACCGGTACGACAGTTTCAAGGCAGACCGTGTACAGACGCTTAGGGAACATTGGTCTCTCTATGCTCGTAGGCCTGTCTGATGTGTTCCACTTACCGCAACTCCTGTCGCCTGCGATTAACCTAGAGTAGAGAGCATGCATTGTGGACACCGCAACAGTGGTCTTGTGTGATGTTTTCCGACGAGCCCAGGTTTAGTTTGCAGTCTGATTCTCGCCGGACTTTCATATGGAGAGCGCCAGGTCCCCTTACACAAAGAGAAAACCACTAAACGACACCGTTACGGTGGTGCAGGATGGCTCGTTTGGGGAGGAATTATTCTTGGTTCCAGAACTGACCTGCATGTTCAGAGTGTAACGATGACAGGCCACATCTATCGGGATGTCATTCTGGAACAACATGTACGTTTGTTTCGGGGCGCCATGGGTGTTGAATTTCTGTTTATGGATGACAAAGCCCGTCCTCACCGTGCAAACATTGTAGACGAATGCCTTCAATTGGAGGATATCACCCGTATGGATTGGCCAGCGTACTCACCGGACTTGAATCCAATAGAGCATGTGTGGGATTGTCTTGGCCGACGAATTGCAGCCCGTCAACCCCCCCACCTGTCAACCGGAACTTCGGAGGGCATTGCTTGATGAGTGGTGTAATATTCCCCAAGATCAGATTGATAATTTGATACTCAGCATGCCTAGGCGTTTGAAGGTCTGTATTGCATCGTCCGGGAGACATACTCCATATTAACCATCATACTAACCATGCTATATTGTTTTTGTAAATAGGTTCTTTTTTTGAAATTTGCTCCAGGGAGTAAAAATCGTAATTTTTATTAATTATGTCAAACATATAGCATCTTTTTTACTATTTACCTTTTGTTTAATAAATAGACTTTACAAATAAGTCAAATTTGTTTTGCTTCTGTCTCTTTCTTTGCCTGAACTTCATTATCCTTAATCTATGGACATGAGTGTATATTAACTATATTGATGAGATGTATAATCTTTGTGTCCTTTACAATAGCATCAGCCTGATGGGCGATTGTTTAGCACTCTGACCGTTGCTACCTACCGCAGGCTTCTGATTTGAATCTTGGTGGTGACCTGGATGTTTCTAAGGGGTTCGTAATCCCATTTTAAATGTAGGACCGGATCTAATTAGCCTAGAGATGAATGACCGTAGAGGACAAATCAAGCCAATGTTCTTCAATGACGCAACAGCCCCATGGTGGACCAGGGCCATCAGCCTAAGGGAATTTCCAAAACTTAAGATGTTTTTCTTTTTACTGGGTAGGATTGTCATCCCTACTTCCAAAGCTGTATAGCTATATTGAACCAGGACCGGCAGTTTAAAGTGGATTCCGAGCCTCTACACAGTATCCATGGCACCGAACGCCAGAGAGCTGGTCACTCGACAACAGACCCCATTAGAATCGACTAATTGCATTAAATATTTTAAAAATATCCCTTTAAAATAATTTGTATTATAAAGTATGCTATTTTTTTCGTTGACATTTGTACCTCGTTTTTCATATTATTTTGTTGTTTTGATTTGTATAACATGAATGTTCTTAACGTGGAATTTTAGAAACCTGACGGTCGATTGACCGCGATTTGACCGTTTATATTATGTTTATATATCCCATGCGATGACCTATATTAGGAAAAAAAATTATTTTTAAAAGACAAGATTTGTTTTTTATAGACACCTGTTTATGTTTTATTTATTTATTTTGACACGTAATGATTCATTGTTATCAAATAAAATTCATTATGATGCTAAATAATTTTCTTTTCATTTATTAACTTGTTTTTTTTTTTTTAATGAAATTTCTTCATGAAGAAGATAAGAAAAAAATATTAAACACGCATACTTTTCTTGAAGTAGTATCTTGTTTTACGTTAATTAGTTTTAAACTCAGAAAGCCGTGTAATGTCGTCAACGACAGAAGATAAGTTTTTGTTGTGTTTCATGTTCTGTTAGGAAAAAAAAAAAATGGAAATGGCAATCACTTTTACCTGTTTTAAGATTTCTATTTTTTGTTCAATCTTTAAAAACATACTTCCACATTTCTTTATTATTTTAATATTCTCTTGAGTGGTTTTAGTAGAAAATTTGTTTTCTAGATCATATCTCAGTAGAGATTATTTTTATTAAAATATAGATTTTTTTCCAAATACAAACTAATTATTTAGTTACTTTTTAGCTGATTTTTTTTTATTATTTTTAAAGTTATAATCAATAGTTAATAATTTGAATATAAAATAAATAAAAATTATTAATAAAAATATGTATTATGTATTTTTAAATTATCTGAAGCATTATTAATAAAAAGTACTAATTTTATGCAATGCAATTAATTTAAAAAAATGTCAATTCTCTGGTGTCTGTTTATTTATAGACCCCTAACAAGAGTTTATTTATAGACCTGTTTATTATCAACCGAAACTAAAAAGTTTCTTGAAGTCTTTCGTTTTTCTTAAATTGATAAGTTAAGCAAACCATAAATAATTTAATTCAGAGAAATTAAGCGTCATATAAAAATGTAAACTGTAAAAGTATGTCCCAATCTGACATTGAAGTACTTATTTTCCTTTATAATTATAATGCTTTAAAATTTACACAACCTATTTTTTAATACAGAACATGTTTTTTTAAAAACGCTATGTAATGAAATCTTATAAAACGCCTTTTTTTTTATTTTAAGGTAGACATACTACTGTGCTCAAGAAGTTTTATTATTCCCAAGATTATTTTTTTTTTTTCAAAAACTCTTTATTTATTCTTTAAAATTAATTTCATCGTCATCAAAGTAATTCCTCCGGACACAATGCCCTTATGCCAACGTTTTCCAATCCTCAATGTATGCCAAAGGTATACAAAAAGTGATACAGCTGTATACCACAAGAATTGTCACTATTATTATCAATACATATTATTAAACAGTACTTGTTATTAAAATTTAAAATATTTCTGTCAAGAGGAAATTCTCAAATGCTTGTAGAGTCACTAGTGTTGGTGACTTCTAGAGGAGAATCTAGTACAAGAGTGCTTTTATCAAGACTCTACATCTAGGCTAATGGTTAACTGCTGTATCATTATATGATCATGCTGAAATTAACTACTATTCTAATAGTTAAGTTATTAGTTTACTTATTGAATATGTTCTTTTCTTATGTAAAGTACTTTATGTAAAAAACGTTAACATAGTAACTACTTTCGTTAGTACTTAGTTAACATAATATTACAATTGGTAGTATACTTAATTAACTACTTTCTCATATATTGTTTCTCTAAAACTCCTTAAGAATCCAAATGTATTTGAGATAATTTAGTTCAGACCAATAAAAGGTTGATTCGATCATTTCCGTAGAAACTTGTCTGACTGAAAGGCAAACAAAACATGCTAATTAAAATTGAGAATGAAAACCATTCCACTCCCCAATCGCCTCAGGCACATACAGATCTGAGTCCATCTTATTACTCTTCACAATCGCAGTAATATCTACCGCAACTTACCATTAGTCACTGCAATTTTTTCCCAATAAAAAAAAATCAGAAAATACTACAAGCGTTTCGTACTTTTAATTAATAAGTTTTGGCGGGAAAAGAATCAGCCATTAGGTCTAAAGCTTAATTACGACCAGCGAGAAACGAAACGTACAAGTCAATGTTTTCTTTTCATCACACATAAGTGGTCTATTTGGGATATACAAAAGTGACAATGTTGTACACCAGAAGAATTGTCACTATTATTACCAATACATGCTGTACACCAGAAGAATTGCCACTATTATTATCAATAGATGTTGTAAAACAAAAGAATAGTCACTATTATTGTCAATTCATGTTGTACAACAAAAGAATTGCCACTATTATTATCAATACATGTTAATAACCCTACTTGCTATTAAAATATTTTTTGGTAAGAGTTAGTTCTCAAATTGTATTAAACTCTTTTAAAGTCACATTCGTTGATTACTTCTGTTTGGATTCAGAACAGAAGACTGACTTCTGTACAAGAGTAAAACTGCTTTTATCTAGGCTCTTTATCTAGGCTAATGGTTAACAGCTATATTATTATATGATATTTTGGTTAATGTGAAATTCATTATCATTCTAATAGTTAAGTTATTAGTTTACTTATTGATTATGCTCTTTTCTTATGCAAAGTAATTAACTATGCTAACGTTCTTTGTAAAGAACGTTAACATAGTAACTACTTTCGTTAGTATATAGTTAACATAATACTACAACTAGTAGTATACTTAATTAACTACTTTCTCATATATTGTTTCTCTAAAACTCCTCAAGAATCCAAATGTATTTGATTCTTAAGGAGTGCACTAAAACTCTTTACATACCCAAATGTATTTGAGATAATTTAGTTCAGACCAATAAAAGTATGATTCGATCATTTCCTCAGAAGTTGTCTGACTGAAAGGCAAACAAAACATGCTAATTAAAATTGAGAATGAAAATCATTCCGTTTCCCCAATCGCCTCAGGCACATGCAGATCAGAGTCCATCTTATTACTCTTAACATTCCCAGTAATTTCTACCACAATTTACCATTAGTCACTGCAATTTTTTCCCCAATAAAAAAAAAAAAATCAAGAAAATACTACACACGTTTCGTACTTTTAATTAAAGGTTTTGGCAGGGAAAAATCAGCCATTAGGTCTAAAGCTTAATTACGACCAGCGAGAAACGAAATGTACAAGTCAATGATTTCTTTTCATCCCACATAAGTGGTCTGTTTTAGATATACAAAAGTGACAATGTTGTACACCAGAAGAATTGTCATTATTATTACCAATACATGCTGTACACCAAAAAATTTACCCTATTATTATCAATAGATGTTGTACAACAAAAGAATTTTCACTATTATTATAAATACATGTTGCACAACAAAATAATTGTCACTATTATTATCAATACATGTGTAATAACCCTACTGTTATTATTAAAATATTTTGCTATTAAAGTAAAATATTTTCGACAAATTGTATTAAACTCTTTTAAAGTCACATTCGTTGATTACTTTGTTTGTGATTCAGAACAGAAGACTGACTTCTAGTACAAGAGTAAAACTGCTTTTATCTATGCTAATGGTTAAACTGCTATATTATTATATGATATTTTGGATAATGTGAAATTCATTATCATTCTAATAGTTAAGTTATTAGTTTACTTATTGATTATGCTCTTTTAATAGTAAAGTAATTTAATAGTTAACGTTCTTTATGTAAAGAACGTTAAATATGCTATTTTCTTATATAAAGTAATTAACTATAGTAACGTTCTTTATGTAAGTTAGCTAAACTTCAAGAATCAAATGTATTCGATTCTTAAGGTTCTCTAAAACTCCTTACATACCCAAATGTATTTGAAATAATTTAGTTCAGACCAATAAAAGATTGATTCGATCATTTCCTCAGAAACTTGTCTGACTGAAAGGCAAACAAAACATGCTAATTAAAATTGAGAATGAAAATCATTCCGCTCCCCAATCACCTCAGGCACATACAGATCTGAGTCCATCTTATTACTCTTCACATTCCCAGTAATATCTACCGCAACTTACCATTAGTCACTACAATTTTTTCCCCAATAAAAAAAATTCAGAAAATACTACAAGCGTTTCGTACTTTTAATTAATAAGTTTTGGCGGGAAAAAAATCAGCCATTAAGTCTAAAGCTTAATTACGACCAGCGAGAAACGAAAACGTATGCTTTCTTTTCATCACACATAAGTGGTCTATTTGGGATATACAAAAGTGACAATGTTGTACACCAGAAGAATTGTCACTATTATTACCAATACATGCTGTACACCAGAAGAATTGCCACTATTATTATCAATAGATGTTGTACAACAAAAGAATAGTCACTATTATTGTCAATTCATGTTGTACAACAAAAGAATTTACCACTATTATTATCAATACATGTTAATAAAATACTTGCTATTAAAATATTTTGTACACCAGAAGTTAGTTCTCAAATTGTATTATCAATACATCTTTTAATAGCCACATTCGCTATTGATGTTTAAAATCTTTTGGAATCAGAACAGAAGTCTGACTTCTAAACGTGTAAAAACATTTGCTTTTATCTGTAGAAGAACCGCTTTTATCTAGGCTAATGGTTAACAGCTATATTATTATATGATATTTTGGTTAATATGAAATTCATTTTCATTATAATAGTTAAGTTATTAGCAATTATTGATTATGCTCTTTTCTTATGTAAAATAATTAACTATGCTAACGTTTTTTATGTAAAGAACGTTAAATTAACTATCGTTAGTATGTAGTTAACATAATACTACAACTAGTAGTATACTTAATTAACTACTTTCTCATATATTGTTTCTCTAAAACTCCTTACGAACCCAAATATATTTGAGATAATTTAGTTCAGACCAATAAAAGATTGATTCGATCATTTCCGCAGAAAGTTGTCTGACTGAAAGGCAAACAAAACATGCTAATTAAAATTGAGAATGAAAATCATTCCGCTCCCCAATCGCCTCAGGCACATGCAGATCGAGTCCATCTTATTACTCTTCACATTCGCAGTAATATCTACCGCAACTTACCATTAGTCACTGAAATTTTTTTTCCCAATAAAAAAAAAAATCAGAAAATACTGCACGCGTTTCGTACTTTTAATTAAAAGGTTTTGGCAGGGAAAAAAAATCAGCCATTAGGTCTAAAGCTTAATTACGACCAGCGAGAAACGAATGCTTTGTTTTCATCCCACATGTCAATGCTTTGTTTTCATCCACATCAGGGGTTTAGATAACAAAAAGTGCACCTGCTATACACCAAAAGAATTGTCACTATTATTATCATTACATGCTGTACAACAAAATAATTGTCCCTATTATTATCAATCCATACTGTACTCAGAAGAATTGTCACTATTATTATCAATATATGCTGTACACCAAAATAATTGTCATTTTTATTATCAATACATGCTGTACACCAGAAGAATTGTCACTGTTATTATCAATACAAACTAATAGCCATATTTGCTATTAAAGTTTAAAATATTTTTGGCAAGAGTAAGGTCTCAAATTGTTATAAACTCGTGCAAAATCACATTTGTTGGTGACTTCTAGAGGTGACCTAGTACAAGCGTAGAACCGCTTTTATCTATGCTAATGGTTAACTGCTATATTATTATATGATATTTTGGATAATACGAAATTCATTATCATTCTAATGGTTAAGTTATTAGTAATAAATTCTAATAGTTCAGTAATTCTAATAGTTAAGTTATTGAATATGCTATTTTCTTATATAAAGTAATTAACTATGTTAACGTTCTTTATGTAAGTTAGCTACTTCATCATATATGGTTCTCTAAAACTCCTTACATACCCAAATGTATTTGAAATAATTTAGTTCAGACCAATAAAATATTGATTCGATCATTTCCGCAGAAACTTGTCTGACTGAAAGGCAAACAAAACATGCTAATTAAAATGGAGAATGAAAACCATTCCCTTTCCCCAATCGCCTCAGGCACATGCAGATTTGAGTCCATCTTATTACTCTTTATATTCGCAGTAATTTCTACCACAACTTTCCATTAGTCACTGAAATTTTTTCCCAATAAAAAAAAAAAAATCAGAAAATACTACATGCGTTTCGTACTTTTAATTAAAAGGTTTTGGCGGGAAAAAAAAAATCAGCCATTAGGTCTAAAGCTTAATTACGACCAGCGAGAAACGAAACGTACATTTTTCTGCTTCCAGGCGGTCATTAATACATCGAATACAAAAATCAGTCGGACTAATGACTAATTTAACGTTTTTCTACCATCGTTTTTAATGCCATAGTTTTCGAATTGCTCGTCCGTTTGACGGTTTTCTTTCCCAAACTTTCTTTTAGGGACGACGAAGCGGGACAAATTGGCATAAAAAGTGGTTAAAAACTTTGAGAATTTTAATATTCATGTTTTTATTCCATTTAGCGAGAAAGCATTGGGATCTTTTATTTGTGTTTGGGCTTAATGAGTGTTGAATCTTCTCGAAAAACGAATTGTCTCGAATGTTTGTGTTTTTGTAAGTATTTTTCTGAATGTGTTTCTATAAAAATTCTTTCTGTTTCCATGAAACTTTTTAATGGGGACATGTTTTCGCAATATGTAATATTCTCCTGAAATATTGTCAAATTTTTCTACCAGAATCACCGAAAAAAATATCCAATTAAGTGATTTTATTTAGTTCTGATTGCTAAAAAAAAATTTCTTGAAAATAAGACTACACAATATATTTGTATTTACTTTACTTATTTAATGAATTTGTAATAAATTTGTATTTAATTCGTATTTACTTTTACTAATTTACTGAATAATATATTTGTAAAATTTCAATGATAAATTACTTTCCAACTAACTTTGAAACCAAAGTATCAGTTTTTTATTTGTAGGGATAAAAATATTCTAACTTTCATTTGTATTATAACATTCAATTAGTAAATAAATAGATTTCCATAAATTTGTTAAAATACATTCTCACTGTTTTCCTAGAACCACCAAAGTTATCATAAGAAAATATATTTATATTTTATTGAATATGTTTATTTTAGTGTCATGTCATGTTATTTTAAACATAATATGTTTAAAGAAATACTTAACATTTCATTTCCTATTTTTGTCATAAAGAATTACTGAAAAACAATTTAAAATTAAAATAAAATTTTTAAAAAATATAAATATTTAAAATTTGTATTGCATGCTATGTTGCTTACGTTAGTCAAGTTACATTCACAAATAAGTTTAACTTTATGACTGACAAATATTTCTAACTTTCTGAATATTAGTGCAATTGTATTTTGTGTAACTTATAAATTCCTCAAATTAACAAAAAAGCAATACATATTTTAAAGCATTTTAGATTCGATTGTAAATTGATCAAGCTAGATCTCAAAGTTTACAAACTATTTATTGAAGAATATCCATCATACAAGATTGTTTTTCCACAATGTACAAATGAAGACCCAGACGATTTTGTTCACTTAATAATTGCTTAAGTAATGAAACATCAAATAAAATGAACCTTTTTATTAATTTGTTTAGTTCTATTGGGCAAATTTATCATAAAAATTTGGGATTCTTTTGATATATTTCCAATTTTTCAATAATACAATAGAATTTTTTGTTTAAAATTGATAATGGGCTTCAATGATAGTTCGACATTTTAAGATCTCAAAAATGGGAACTAGAATTCAGTTTAGATCAAACAATTAATAAAATCAAGGAAATGTTCTATTGTTGAAATAAATCCAGGCTGTATTGAATGATATATTATATTATTATAGATGTAACTTTTTTCTTGTGGTATTTTTGTGTTAAGGGCACATAATTCAAAGTATTGACATCGTTAAAATATAAGGTTAATCTGAAAAATTTCAAATATATTTAAGAAATCAGGATACTATTTAGTGTGCACATTGTCAAAATTCCTCTTTTACAATATTATGATCATTTATCATTTTATTCCCACTGTTTCTAATGCCATTTCTGAATTTTACACTCAAGAGCCAAAACATTAAAACCACCCCTACATTTTGCAATGAACTCGCCTGGATGACGTGGGAGGCACGTGATCAGGTGGAAGTGGTATTTAACTGGTGGTATTAATCCATGCCAAGGCGGGTTGAAGCTGTGTTGCGCGCCAAAGGTGGGCCAACTCGTTATTGACAGGTGGTCATAATGTTTTGTCTCTTGAGTGATGTTTACATCTTCTGTTATGATAATAGTAAGAATATATTCAATCCATTCAATAATTCAACGTTGGAATGCTTCTCAGAAAATACACAAGTTGTAAGGTGCAACTGACAGAACTTCAAAATGAAATGTCTCGTCATTTCTGATAAAAATTATATAATTTGTTCTCATTGATGCTTAACAAACTACACAAGTATAGCATTTCTCAACCATAACACATGTTAAAGTTGTATTGAGATACATATCAGGGCATCCCAGCCTTTAATACGATGTGGAAAACGAAGAATAAGCTATTAGTAATAGTAGATAATATCAAAAAAGGAAATAATACAATGGCGGATAATACCAAAAAAAGGAAATAACACCATGGCGGATAATACCAAAATAGGAAGTTATGGGCGTAAGCAAAGTAATCGAAAGATAACGGGTTGTTACTAACGAAGCATATCACCAAAAATTGCACAATTACTCATGTGTTCTACCCTCTATTTTATTCTTTTCATTTCTAATCATTCTTCTAAAGCAATTTGAATATTTTCAGAGCTTTCTGCATATACATTTATAATTAAAATGCAATTAAAAGCAAACCATCATTTTAATGCTACGTTGGACAAAAATTTTTGTAAGCCTTTACTATAAATTCAAGTGGTTAAAAATTACTATAATGCTATTTGTTGTTGTTGTTGTTGTTGCTTATCCCCTTGATTTAGAATCCTAAACCAAGTCCAGTAGATCATGCTGCATAAATAGATCATAAACTGTCCTTCCCTCATTCACCAGTTGCCTCACAGAGGCACCAATACAATTGATGAGATGAGAGGGAGACGCGATGGTCGAACAATGACAAAGGGTATATGTCTTCTCGTCTCCATTGAAGGTCAAACTCTTAGTGTGGCCAGTCCTTAGTCTAGCTAAAGCCGTTTGAGCAGGTCTAGGACAGGAGCACTGCAAGGACATACCAGGATATTTAGCGGCGTACCATGCATAAATTGGTGGCGACCTCCAAGAGGTATTCACTTTGGCTAAAGTCATGGAATGAACCTCTGAAGCTAACAGATTGGAAGAAGAAGCTTTGGGAAGTTCGGAATCTTCCCTAGCGAGCAGATGAGCAATTTCATTTCCGTAGATGCCCACATGGGAGGGAATCCACTGCAAGCACACCGATCCGATCTGGTCCAAAACAGCTAGTTTAGAAACTATATCCTGCCCCAATTTGTCCAAGATGCTTGGCCAATCTTTCAAATACTGTATTGAGCTCTTACTATCAGTCAGAATCCAAACATCAGGTACTTTAAAGTCTAAAACTAGGCTCAGAGCTTCGCTTATAATGCTATTTGTTTCATTGATTAGGTGCTTCTATTTAAATTGGAATAACTTGAAACATGTAAAATCAAAAATTTAAATACATACATATTACCATACAATTTGAGTCCTTTAATTACTTTGCTATTTAACTCAAGAAAGTTTCTACTTTACATAAAGAAATTGGCGAGGGATTTATTTGAAAAAACAAGCAACTTATAAATGAGAAGTTATACCTATGCTACAAAAGACAAAAAGGCTTGTGACACTCTGGCTTATAGTTGGTATACATAATGCGTTTTGCTTGCGAAGTTAGTTGAGCTAGCATAACATATTCTATAACTTGGATATGAAAAGACTGCTAAAACAATTTGTGTATGAATAAAAAGCATGCATGAATCTGAATAGAAAACACAAGCAGCTAAAATAAAACTTGATAAGAATAGGCTCGGTATAGTTCTTTGATTTTCTTTGAGGCTAAAGAAAAATTAAAGAAAAATCAAAGACCTTTGTGATATTGTAGTTTATGCAAAATATCTCAAATATGTTGGGGAAACCCTTAGCAATACTGAACATTGGAAATCAGACATGTAGACTAATCGATGTGGAATTTATGGGTCAAGTAACGGAATAAATACTTCTACTCAGTGCTGCATGAAATAAAAGAAATATTTAAATTTAAAACTTATGACCATATTTCATGGTTTAAAAGAGAAATAATACCTATTGTAGTAGACCAGTAACCTCATCACAGGATAATTCACGGCTTTTTTTAATTTTCTTAAAAAATTTTTAATCATAATATATAAACTTTAAATTATAATCAATGGTAAAATTTAATGGTAAGAAATTGATGGTAATAATCAATGGTAATAATGATGATAATCAATGCTAAGAAATCATTTCATTTTCATTCGAAAATTCGTAAAATTCGAAATTTCATATATTTATGAGCATATTTTTAAATGCACATGTTAAATGTTTTTTAAAAATATTTTCATATAAATTTTAATTTTTAATTTTTTTAGAAAAGAATAAAGATTTAAATTGTTGAAAATATTTCTTAGATTGAAATTTTTGAGTTAACTGTCATATAATTAAATTTTCTCAAATTGAATTATAATGTTAATTAGATATTCATATATATATATATATATATATATATATGTGTGGGGGGCCTTCAAAAGTTTTATTATTTTATTCTTAAAGTGGAACAAGAAAATTATATGAAGTTCTGTTTCTATCAGAAATTAAATTAACGGTTGATGTATTATAAAAACTTTAAACAAAGTATTTTTTTAAACAAAGCAATTAAATTAATAAATATGAATTAATTTAATTCTTTAAAGTATCCATTAACAAAAAATCTACAATATCGTACATAAGCAGATAATTCAAAAAAAAAATATTTACACTTTTGGCATAATTCCTCTTAATAACTGAATTACACTTAACGCTTATAATTTACTTAACTCTTTTTATTAACTTATAACTTCTATCTTCGTTTATTACATTGTGATACTGATATGGTAATTATATGAAGGTTTGATCTTAATTCCGCAATTTTTTTTTTTCTTTCTATTGGGGTTAGATCAAGGCATCTTCAATAGAAGTTTGCACCAAAGATAAACAATGAACAGTGATATGATTCCTGTAAACAATCATCAAAATATAGAGAAAAATACACGATTATTTGAACAGTGCTTTTGTAGACAAGAAATTTAAAACATCCAAACAAGTGTAAAGCATGAAAAGGGAGAAGGACGACCATCAACCACAACTACAGATGAAAAAAATTTAAGAAAATCTCGAGAGATGGTACTGGCGAATAGGCAAATTGCAATTGGTCAAGTAGCACCTGTTTTGAACATCAATCATGGTTCTACTTATAAAATCGTCCATGACCACCTCGGCTTTTTATAAGTCTGCGGTGGGAACCAAAAAAAAAAAGTTCACTTGAGTCTGTCAATACTTAACTCAATAACGAAGATGATACATTTTTAAGTATGAAAGGGCCCATGAGCTCATGGAAAAGGAAACTAAGATCAACGGGGAAAGTTGCAGTGAAATATCGGAAATGAAATTCAGCCTATGAAGTTCAGAAATGAAGCCAACAAATTCACAAGGTCTATTTTTTACATGCATGACAATTTTCAGCCATACACGATTCGTCACGCCATTTGAATTGTAGAAACTCCACCAGCTCTGCACTGCCCAGACATAGCTCCGGAATTCAAAATACAGTGCAAAAGTGGCTTCAAGACCAACCGGAAAGCTTTTATTTGGAGGAAATGAGTAAGTTTGTTGACCGTTGGACAAAGTGCATTAATAAGGAGGAGATTACATAGAAAATGATGTGCCTGATGAAATTCTAGTTTACTTAAGTAATTTGTAAAATGAATAGAGTAGAAATTTTTTTAAATTACCTTTGTTTAAAGAAGATTTTCTGCCTTTAGGAATATTTTGTAACCTTCGGGGAGCATCTATTTTAATATTTGAGCCATCTATGTATTTAATAAAATCTATTTGTATTTTTCAAATAAAATATCCTTCTATCAGATCACACTCTCCCTATATATATATCTTGTTCAAATTTTCAATCGTTCATAAAATACTTTTTGTTCATCCACTCAAGTTCAAATACATTTTTTGAACTTGTAATGGATGACACTTGATGTTAATACAGCTTTTGAAAATATTAATTCATTAATTTAATTTAATTAATTAATTTTAGTTTTTTTTAGTTTTAAGTTGCATGTATCTACCAATAGATGGCACCAGATAAACTTAAAAAAAATGAATGAAAATTATTTATAAAGGACTTTCTGCAATATATTGAAAAAAAGTAGGAATTGACTTTAATTTTTTTTTTTTTTTTTTTAATATTACTTGTTTATAGTAATAGCACAAACGATATTAAGAAACTTTTTTTCTCATCTGATGAATTGAAAAAAAAATTAATGTTGTATAGATACACAAACGTGGTTAAATAGTAGCAACCTACATAATACCTGAATTACTTTATTTATTTTTTTTCAGTTTCTCATTAATAATTTTAATTGTTTCAAAATATATTGTGAAATTCAGCGTGTGAAAACAATTTCTATTAGCATTACACTGAAGTGACAAAAGTCATGGGATAGCAATATGCAAATTTTCAGATGGCAGTAGCATCACGTAGAACAGGTATAAATGCGCAGTGCTTTCGCAGAGCTTTCATTGCTGTTCAAGTTATTCATGTGAAGAGGTTTTGACGTGATGATAACCGCACGACGGGAATTAACAGACTTTGAACGTGGAATGTTAGTTGGAGGTAGACGCATGGGTCATGCCATTTCGGAAATCGTTAGCGAATTCAACATTCCTAGATCCACTGTGTCAAGAGTATACCGAGTATGAAATTTCAGGCATAACATCCCACCATGGACAGCGCAGTGGTCGACCGCCTGCACTTAACGACCGAGACCGGCGACGTCTGCAAAGAGTTGTAAATTCTAACAGACAAGCAACACTGCGTCAAATAACCGCAGAAATCAATGTGGGACGTACAAGGGACTTGTCTGTTAGAACTGTGTGGAGAAATTTGGCTTTCTTGGGCTATTCCGGCAGAAGACCGATTCGAGTACCTTTACTGACAGAACGACATCGCTTGCAGCGACTCTCGTGGGCACGTGAGCATATCGGTTGGTCCCTAGATGAATGGAAAACCGTGGCCTGGTCCGATGAGTCACGATTTCAGTTGGTAAGAGCTGATGGTAGGGTTCGAGTGTGGCGCAGACCCACGAAGCCATGGACCCAAACTGTCAGCAAGGCACTGTTCAAGCTGGTGGTGGCTCCGTAATGGTGTGGGCTGTTTTTCATGGCATGGACTTGGTCCTCTGGTGCGACTGGACCGAACATTGACAGGAAATGCTTATGCTCAGCTACTTGGAGATCACTTGCAGCCATTCATGGACTTCATGTACCCAAACAACGATGGGATTTTTATGGATGACAATGCGCCATGTCACCGGGCAGCAACTGTTCGCGATTGGTTTGAAGAACATTCTGGACAAATCCAACGAATGATCTGGCCACCTAGATCGCCCGACATGAATCCCATCGAGCATTTATGGGGGCATCATCGAGAGGTCTGTTCGTGCCCAAAATCCTGCACCATCAACGCTTTCACAATTATGGACGTCTATCGAGACAGCATGGCTCAATATTCCTGCAGAAGACTTCCAACGACTGGTTGAGTCCATGCCACGTCGAGTTGCTGCACTTCGCCGGGCGAAAGGAGGGCCGACACGATATTAAGAGGTATCCCAGGACTTTTGTCACTTCAGTGTATAATTAAGCAATTTTTGTGTATTATTATTTACATTTAATTTATATATGATTTATATTCTCATTTCATTAATAAAACTAGGAATATTTACAAAAATATTGATAATAAGAGTTTTTGATTTTATAAGAGAAATTTGAAATAAATATTATTGTAGTAAAATTGCAAATTCAATTGCCTTCTAAAATTATTCTTTATAAGTATCTATTTGTAAGATTTTAGGCTCTACGTGTTATTTGATTTTATTAAGTTTTAGTGTTCTGGTGTTTATTACATAATTTATATTTTTACTGAATGTTCTTATAAATATATAGTATAAATCATGCTTTATTAGACATTATTTAGCAGACATTTATTGTAATTGGTTTGTGTATTAACTTTGTTTAATTGATGAAATATTGATTTTTGATGTTTACAAATATGGCTATGAAGCAATTTACTACATAACATGCTTAAAAATATAAATCTGCTGTGCGATTTGGAAACGTTTTCGAAATTTGAATTTTTAAAAAACTCAGTACTATTTTTACTTTTTAATAGAAAAGTGCAATTTTTGCATAGATATAACTAAGGTAATTTACAAATTCTACATATAGTAGTAGTTTAGGTGAATATTATTTTTCTATTAAAAAACTGCTTTCTCAATACTGGTGTAAAATTATGAATTTGCAACTGTGCTTTACATATTAAAAGTTCGTAAGCAATTATTGTGTATGTAATCTACGATTATAATAATTTTATTTCTTTTAAAATACATATAAGACTAAAGTTGTCTTGAGTGATTTAACTTATCTAATTTAAATTTTATGCACCTAATACAAACTCATAACAATATTTATAAATCTATTATGTAAACATAATCGAAAAAAAGTTTAACATCAATAGTTAATTTCAAATAAATATTGATTTCAAGTTTTTCATTGGGTACATTTTATTATATTACTTTATTGGAATTACTTATTTCTTAAAAGGATAACCCAAAAATTGAACTATGCTTATTTTATGGGTATTGAAAACGAATTAAAATATTGGGTTTTAAATTCATGTATATAAAATCAAGTAATAAAAATCTTATAAATACTTTCACCACTCGCAAGCCTATATAACACAACAGCTATCTTGAAAAGCTTTCAAAACCAATCATGGCTCCCGATACAGATGCTTCAATGCACATAGTCTATTTCAGTGAAAGAATAACTAAAAATAAATGAGGTGCTATTGGAATCTGTATATATATTAGCTTTTTTTTTTATTTTCTTCAGAAGAATAAAGAAATTTCAGTTGAGAAATATATCTATATTTGGTTGACAATGGATATTTTATTTTTTTTTTTTATATATTTCGTTGGCGCTTTAAGAAAAATCTTTCACAGAAAAGAAAATGATTTTTGTAAGAACTTTGGAATTGGATATTTTTCTTGCGAGTCGCTTTTCTCTTTCATGAGAAAAAGAATTTGACATTTCATTATTGGAAAATCTCGATATTAATTCTCATGGAGGCAGAACTTTTGGTATTAATAAATTCTGTTCCACTTTTTTGCGATGGCTTTAATGTCATTTTCTGGGAAAAGTCTTTTTGGGGGAATTGAAATGCATCAATTCATTAGTTTAGTCTTTTTTTTTCTTTTTAACCCCATAAGGCTTTTATGTTGGAACAGGAATATTAAGTAAGGAATGGATATGTGATTATTTATGAAGAAAAACATTAATGGAGTCTGAATCTTATTGAATTTTATAAGAAATTCATTGAACAGGAAGGAAATAGTCATCAAAATTATTGAGGTTTCTTTTTTTCTCTTTTGCCAATAAGATATCCCTGATTGATGTTTCAGTTTTATAAATATCTGTTTCAAAGATACTTAAGAAAATCACTATTTGGAATTGATGATGATTAATTAATATGAGTAAATGAAAGGTTAAGTCATTGATCAGAAATTTTTAATACTGTTATAAAAATCATAATTTTAAGAAAGGCTAATTTATATATAAATCATTACACATAAATGTTGGCTTTGCGATTAGTGGCTATGGTTATAATACGTTTGGCTATCAGTTAAGTGGTCACCATATAAGTGCTACCAAAATCATTATTTGATCCCCTCGTTACTGAAGCGGACTCATGGTCAATTTGCTAGCGTTCTGACCTTTGGTACCACAGGTTTCAGGTTCACATTCTGACGGGGGCAAGGATGTTTAATAATGGCTCGCAATCCCTGTTAAACTGTATGTCGCGGTCTAATTAGACTAAAGTGTCTATAAATGGCCGTAGAGCGACAAACTAAAACAAAAAAAAATCCAAACCACCTTCCCAAAAGCAAACTGCAGCGCACTAAAGATATTAAAAAGCAACCTCCAATGAATAAGTATAAACTGTTAAGGACCAAAAAAAAAGTTAACTATATAAAGGCACTATATAGAGGTTCAATATACATATTTTACATACATCATATATATATATATAGCCGATATGCATGACGAATATATATATATATATATATATATATATATATATATATACACATATATATATGTATGTATGTAAATATACTATATTTTGCTTTATAAGCCTCAAAAGATGGTTTTGAGTGTTTTAATTCATGTAATCTAATTTTTATGCACCCAATAAAACTTCATAACAATATTTATCAATCAGTTATGCAAACATAACGGTAAAACCTTTGAAATCAATAGCTAATTCCAAATAACTATTGATTTTAAGCTTTTCATTGACAACGTTTTTGTGTATGACCTTATTGAAATATCTTTTTAAAAAGGGCAACCCCAAAATTGAGCTGCGTTTTCTATCGGTATTGAAAACGAATTAAAATATTGATTTTAAATTCCCATATATGAAATCGGGAAATAAAAATCGTATAAATACTTTCACGACCCGTAAGCCCATAACTCAACAGATATCTTTAAAAGCTTTCAAAAACCAATCATGGCTCCCGATACTGATGCTTGAAGGCACATAGTCTATTTCACTGAAAGAATAATTAAAATAAATATGGTGCTGTTGAAATCTATATATATATTAGCTTTTTTATTTGCTTCAGAAGAATAAAGAAAATTCAGCTGAGAAATATATCTATATTTGGCTGACAATGGATATTTTACTTTTACTTTCTTTTATATATTTCTTTTGGCGCTTTAAGAGAAAAATCTTTCATAGAAAAGAGAATGATTTATGTAAGAAACTTTGAATTGGATATTTTTCTTTCGAGTCGCTTTTCTCTTTCATGAGAAAAAGAATTTGACATTTCATTATTGGAAAATCTCGATATTAATTCTCATGGAGGCAGAGCATTTATAATTAATAAATTCTGTTCCACTTTTTTACGATGGGTTTAATGTCAGTTTTCTGGGAAAAGTCTTTTGAAATTGAAATGCATCAATTCATTAGTTTTTTTTTTTTCTTTTGGCCCACATAGCGATATTATGTTGGAACAGGAATATTAAGTAATGAATGAATATATGATTATATATGAAGAAAAACATTAATGAAAGTCTGAATCTTATTGAATTTTATGCGAAATTCATTGAACAGGAAGGAAATAGTCATAAAAAATTATTGAGGTTTCTTTTTTTCTCTTTTTTGGCATTAAGATATCTTGATTGATGTTTCAGTTTTATAACAATCTGATTCAAAGATACTTAAGAAAATCGCTATGTGTAATTGAAGATGATGAATTAGAATGAGTAAATGAAATGATGGAATGAAATAATGACCATTGATAAAAATTTATAATATGGTTATAATAAATATAATTTTTAAAAATGTTATTTATATTTGAATCATTACACACAAATGTTTGCTTTGCGATTAGTGGTTATGGCTATCCGTTTTTGGCTATCAGTAAGCGGTCACCATAAACGCTACCAAAATCATTTGATCCCCTTCATAATGAAGCGGACTGATGGTCAATTGGCTAACGTTCTGGTCTTAGGTACGAGGTTTCAGTTTCAAATCCTGGCGGTGCCATGATGTTTAATAATGACTCGTAATCCACGTTAAACTGTATGTTGCTGTCTAATTAGCCTAAAGTGTTCACAAATGACCGTAGAGTGACGAACCAAACCAAAAATCCAAACATGTTTACCGAAAAAGAAACTGC